>CAXKVI010000261.1:45000-52500 GCA_964058755.1 Campiglossa producta
CCTATCATAGAAATTCTCATAGCTAAACTTAAGTTTTCATAATAATACTTAAGCTAGTTGAGATATGAGATATTAAACAAAAACGTACTAATATATAAGGAAATGTAATTTTATTTATACGAATAGTGATAATATTATGAAGATTTCTTACATCCAAACTATATTATTAATTTGCTAGTAGTAGTAAATTATATTAAATAATTTATCATCAATATATGGTTCAAATTTATGTCTTTCTATTTTTTGCTCATATAAACCCACTAAAATTGTAAAGCAACTGAGTGCATTTTAATAAGATTTTCATTCATGTTTAATAAATAGTAAATTTTCATATAATTTCTGCGATTTGGGGGTAAAATAATAATACTTGTATGAAAATGTAATACTTGTATCAAAACAATACTTGTATAAAAATAGTACTTGTATGGAAAATAATGGCTGTATAAAGAATAATACTTGTATGAAAAATAATACTTTTATGATAATATAACTTATATGAACAATAATATTTATATGAAAATATAATACTTGTATGAAAACAGTTCTTGTATGGAAGATAATAGTTGTATGAAGAATAATACTTGTATGAAAAATAATACTATTATTGTAATATTACTTATATGAAAAATAATATTTATATGAAAATGTAATACTACTTGTATGAAAATTGTACTTGTATGGAAGATAATAGTTGTATAAAGAATAATACTTGTATTAAAATAATACTTTTATGATAATATTACATATATGAAAAATAATATTTATATGAAAATGTAATACTTGTATGAAAAATAATATTTATATGAAAATATAATAGTTGTATGAAGAATAATACTTGTATGTAAAATAATACTATTATTGTAATATTACTTATATGAAAAATAATATTTATATGAAAATGTAATACTACTTGTATGAGAATTGTACTTGTATGGAAGATAATAGTTGTATAAAGAATAATACTTGTATGAAAAATAATACTTGTATGAAAAATAATACTATTATTGCAATATTACTTATATGAAAAATAATATTTATATGAAAATGTAATACTTGTATGAAAAATAATATTTATATGAAAATATAATACTTGTATGAAAATAGTACTTGTATGGAAGATAATAGTTGTATGAAGAATAATACTTGTATGAAAAATAATACTATTATTGTAATATTACTTATATGAAAAATAATATTTATATGAAAATGTAATACTACTTGTATGAGAATTGTACTTGTATGGAAGATAATAGTTGTATAAAGAATAATACTTGTATGAAAAATAATACTTGTATGAAAAATAATACTATTATTGCAATATTACTTATATGAAAAATAATATTTATATGAAAATGTAATACTTGTATGAAAAATAATATTTATATGAAAATATAATACTTGTATGAAAATAGTACTTGTATGGAAGATAATAGTTGTATAAAGAATAATACTTGTATGAAAAATAATACTTGTATGAAAAATAATACTATTATTGCAATATTACTTATATGAAAAATAGTATTTATATGAAAATGTAATACTTGTATGAAAATAGTATTTGTATGAAAAATAATATTTATATGAAAATATAATACTTGTATGAAAATAGTACTTGTATGGAAGATAATAGTTGTATAAAGAATAATACTTGTATGAGATAATAATACTTGTATTAAAATAATACTATTATTATAATATTACTTATATGAAAAATAATATTTATATGAAAATGTAATACTTGTATGAAAATTGTACTTGTATGGAAGATAATAGTTGTATAAAGAATAATACTTGTATGAAAAATAATGCTTGTATTAAAATAATACTTTTAAAATAATATTACTTATATGAAAAAATAATATGTATATGAAAGTTTAATACTTGTATGAAAATTAGTACTTGTATGGAACATAGTACTTGTATGCAATATCATAGATGTGTCGTTGACGTGCCAAAAAACATTTATGATGGTTGTATGAAAACTCGTACAGCTTGTATGGAAAAAATGATGGTTGTATGAAAACTCGTACAGCTTGTATGGAAAAAATGATGGTTGTATGAAAACTCGTACAGCTTGTATGGAAAAAATGATGGTTGTATGAAAACTCGTACAGCTTGTATGGAAAAAATGATGGTTGTATGAAAACTCGTACAGCTTGTATGGAAAGTATGATGGTTGTATGAAAACTCGTACAGCTTGTATGAAAAAAATGATGGTTGTATGAAAACTCGTACAGCTTGTATGAAAAGTATGAAATTTAAGCTATTATCAAATTATTAGACCTTTACTATGCAAATTTTGTGTATATAAAAACACGATATTTGTATGAAAAGAGTTTAATTATTTCATAAATAGTTTTAATATTTTATACTTTTTATTAATTCCCAGTATGATACTTGTTAGTTCAAAGGGGAAATGATAATCTCTTGAGGATTTTTCATTTCCAAACTATAAGCCCTTATATTTTATTAATTAGTTTTAGTAAATTTAAGTGGTCAAGTATAAATTTTTTTTCTTTATTAACCATTAATTCTCTTAGTATTATAAATGTGTGAGAAATGATTTTAATAATTCTCTTTGAGAGGATTTTTCATTTCCAAATTTTAAATCACTACTGTTTTATTACTACTAGTTATATTAGTAGTAATAAAATAAAAGAGAAAAATGGTTCAAGTATAAAAAAAATTATACGATTTTGCGGATATTTTATTTATGAAAATTTTGTTACACGTTATAAATGAAATTATTAATTTCATATCATATAAATATTTGCATACATTTTTTAATAAATGTATGAAATATAAAAAAATGCAATGAAATTAAGTAAATGATAAATAATGGTATGTATAAAAAAGGAAATTATTTTTTATAAAACCCTCAATACCAATATTATCCAATCGTTCCTATATATAATATTTTATAATATATATAAAGGAATGAAAAGAAAGAAATATAAAAATATTATTAAAATATTTTTAAAACGAAAAAATATTATTCTGGTTGATCCTGCCAGTAGTTATATGCTTGTCTCAAAGATTAAGCCATGCATGTCTAAGTACACACGAATTAAAAGTGAAACCGCAAAAGGCTCATTATATCAGTTATGGTTCCATAGATCGTTAACAGTTACTTGGATAACTGTGGTAATTCTAGAGCTAATACATGCAATATAAACACGGACCTTATGGAACGTGTGCTTTTATTAGGCTAAAACCAAGCGATCTTTTAGATCGTTATTATGGTTGAACTCTAGATAACTTGCAGATCGTATGGTCCCGTACCGACGACAGATCTTTCAAATGTCTGCCCTATCAACTTTTGATGGTAGTATCTAGGACTACCATGGTTGCAACGGGTAACGGGGAATCAGGGTTCGATTCCGGAGAGGGAGCCTGAGAAACGGCTACCACATCTAAGGAAGGCAGCAGGCGCGTAAATTACCCACTCCCAGCTCGGGGAGGTAGTGACGAAAAATAACAATACAGGACTCATATCCGAGGCCCTGTAATTGGAATGAGTACACTTTAAATCCTTTAACAAGGACCTATTGGAGGGCAAGTCTGGTGCCAGCAGCCGCGGTAATTCCAGCTCCAATAGCGTATATTAAAGTTGTTGCGGTTAAAACGTTCGTAGTTGAATTTGTGCTTCATACGGGTAGTACAACTATAATTGTGGTATGTACATTACCTTATGTATGTAAGCGTATTACCGGTGGAGTTCTTATATATATTGGATACAATGTATTCTTTATATATTCCTCCTATTTAAACCTGCTTCAGTGCTCTTCATCGAGTGTTGTTGTGGGCCGGTACATTTACTTTGAACAAATTAGAGTGCTTAAAGCAGGCTCCAAATGCCTGAATATTTTGTGCATGGGATAATGAAATAAGACCTCTGTTCTACTTTCATTGGTTTTTAGATCAAGAGGTAATGATTAATAGAAGCAGTTTGGGGGCATTAGTATTACGACGCGAGAGGTGAAATTCTTGGACCGTCGTAAGACTAACTTAAGCGAAAGCATTTGCCAAAGATGTTTTCATTAATCAAGAACGAAAGTTAGAGGTTCGAAGGCGATCAGATACCGCCCTAGTTCTAACCATAAACGATGCCAGCTAGCAATTGGGTGTAGCTACTACTATGGCTCTCTCAGTCGCTTCCCGGGAAACCAAAGCTTTTGGGCTCCGGGGGAAGTATGGTTGCAAAGCTGAAACTTAAAGGAATTGACGGAAGGGCACCACCAGGAGTGGAGCCTGCGGCTTAATTTGACTCAACACGGGAAAACTTACCAGGTCCGAACATAAGCGTGTAAGACAGATTGATAGCTCTTTCTCGAATCTATGGGTGGTGGTGCATGGCCGTTCTTAGTTCGTGGAGTGATTTGTCTGGTTAATTCCGATAACGAACGAGACTCAAATATATTAAATAGATGCTTTCAGGATTATAATGTTGAAGCTTATTATAGCCTTCTTTCATGCGTATTCTATATGTTTACAAATGTTTGAATGTGTTTATATAAGTGGAGTTGTACCTGTTGGTTTGTCCCATTATAAGGACACTAGCTTCTTAAATGGACAAATTGCGTCTAGCAGTACCGAGATTGAGCAATAACAGGTCTGTGATGCCCTTAGATGTCCTGGGCTGCACGCGCGCTACAATGAAAGTATCAACGTGTATTTCCTAGACCGAGAGGTCTGGGTAAACCGCTGAACCACTTTCATGCTTGGGATTGTGAACTGAAACTGTTCACATGAACTTGGAATTCCCAGTAAGTGTGAGTCATTAACTCGCATTGATTACGTCCCTGCCCTTTGTACACACCGCCCGTCGCTACTACCGATTGAATTATTTAGTGAGGTCTCCGGACGTGATCACTGTGACGCCTAGTGTTTCACGGTTGTTTCGCAAAAGTTGACCGAACTTGATTATTTAGAGGAAGTAAAAGTCGTAACAAGGTTTCCGTAGGTGAACCTGCGGAAGGATCATTATTGTATTCCTATCCGAAAAAAATTAAATATAATTTTTTAATCAAAAAAAAATTATATAAAACAATGAAAGAACAAAATATTTTTCTTGTTTTAATTTTGTTACTTTTTCATATAGAAAACAGAAAATAAAAACAATACAAACATCCAAGTTAATAAATGGACAAATGTGTTGTGTATTATTATAATATTATTATTATATAACACAACCATTAAAAGTCCATTTATTAGAAAAGTTATCATTTTATAATGGACAAATGTGTTGCGTGTGTTTGATTAAAAACCATTTAAAAGCAAAAAAAATTTTAAATATTAAAATTTTTATAAATCAAGCGTGTGATTAAACACACAAACCATTAAAAGCCCATTATTTATTGATTACTTATATAAAAGAAAACACCCATTTATAAACATTATATGGTTGTACTTAGAATTTATTCAACAAAATAAATGATAAGTTAATTTGTTTGCATTAACAATTTGGCATTTTTTTTATATAAAAATAATGCTGTTTTTGTAAACTAAAGACATACGCAACGTAAAAATGTTTGGGTTAAAATTTGATTATTAATCTTTTGATTAATATGAAAATTAAAAGAAAAATGACATAAATATAAAAATTTTAAAAATTTATAACTCTAAGCGGTGGATCACTTGGCTCATGGGTCGATGAAGAACGCAGCAAACTGTGCGTCATCGTGTGAACTGCAGGACACATGAACATCGACATTTCGAACGCATATTGCAGTCCATGCTGTTATGTACTTTAATTAATTTTAAAGTGCTGCTTGGACTACATATGGTTGAGGGTTGTAAGACTATGCTAAATAAGTTGCTTAATATTTTAATTTAATTAAAATATTTTAAAGCAAATGGTATATTATTGGATTATATATTTTTAATCCATAATATGAATAGTCAAATATAAAAATATATATAATTAATTTTATATATTTTAAAAAATCCTCAAAATTAAGAAGCAAAAATCTTAGTATTCCTTAAAACGAAAACTATAACATTATATTTATAAAAATATAATAATTTTGTTTATATTTGGGGAATGTCTAGCTTAAAACTAAAATTTTTAGTCTAGAATTGCTCCATTAATATATTAAAAACAAAATATAAAAATTATATAATAATTATAATGTTTTCATATATTATTATTAATAAATATATGGATGAAAAGATTTTCTTAATGGATTTTTCAAAAAAAATATATACATAAATTAATCTATATATATAAATTAAAAGCACGCAAATATAATAAACAATTTTTATACAACCTCAACTCATATGGGATTACCCCCTGAATTTAAGCATATTAATGAGGGGAGGAAAAGAAACTAACAAGGATTTTCTTAGTAGCGGCGAGCGAAAAGAAAACAGTTCAGCACTAAGTCACTTTGTCTTAATGGCAAATGTGAGATGCAGTGTATGGAATATCTTAATATCTAGTATGAGAAATTAGCGATTTAAGTCCTTCTTAAATGAGGCCATTTACCCATAGAGGGTGCCAGGCCCGTATAACGTTAATGATTACTAGAAAGATATTTCCAAAGAGTCGTGTTGCTTGATAGTGCAGCACTAAGTGGGTGGTAAACTCCATCTAAAACTAAATATAACCATGAGACCGATAGTAAACAAGTACCGTGAGGGAAAGTTGAAAAGAACTCTGAATAGAGAGTTAAATAGTACGTGAAACTGCTTAGAGGTTAAGCCCGATGAACCTGAATATCCATTATGAAAAATTCATCATTATATATGTAATATTAATTTATTAATATTATAATAATAGTGTGCATTTTTTTCATATAAGGACATTGTAATTAACATTAACATTAAAACCTATTTATCAAAAGATCATTGGCTTTAAGTTTATTTTAATTAATTTGCTTTATTGCTTATTAACATTAAATAAATGCCTAATGATTTGATAAAGTGTTGATAGATTTATTATATATAATGCTTAAATTCATTTTGAATTTTACAATAATTTTATTATCATTGATTTTAATATTTATTGTATGCATTTATATGATTTACAATGCGAAAGATTCAGGATACCTTCGGGACCCGTCTTGAAACACGGACCAAGGAGTCTAACATATGTGCAAGTCATTGGGTTATATATATAAACCTAATGGCGTAATTAACTTAACTTTATTTAATGGGATTAATTTTTAGTCTATTTTCTTTTAAATAGTCTATTAATTCAATCCCGGGGCGTTCTATATAGTTATGTATAATAATAATTTATTATTATTTATACCTCTAACTGGAGCGTACCTTGAGCATATATGCTGTGACCCGAAAGATGGTGAACTATACTTGATCAGGTTGAAGTCAGGGGAAACCCTGATGGAAGACCGAAACAGTTCTGACGTGCAAATCGATTGTCAGAATTGAGTATAGGGGCGAAAGACCAATCGAACCATCTAGTAGCTGGTTCCCTCCGAAGTTTCCCTCAGGATAGCTGGTGCATTTTAATATTATATTAAATAATCTTATCTGGTA
>CAXKVI010000261.1:57500-65000 GCA_964058755.1 Campiglossa producta
TGTACGGCGGGAATAACTATGACTCTCTTAAGGTAGCTAAATGCCTTGTCATCTAATTAGTGATGCGCATAAATAGATTAACAAGATTCCCACTGTCCCCCTATATTGCACAAATTCTCAAAAATGATCATAAAAAGCTATTAATGAAAATAAGTGAAAATTATAATAACAACACTTTTCATATTAATACTTTTGTACGGCGGGAATAACTATGACTCTCTTAAGGTAGCTAAATGCCTTGTCATCTAATTAGTGAAGCGCATAAATGGATTAACGAGATTCCCACTGTCCCCCTATATTGGACAAATTCTCAAAGATGATCATAAAAAGCTATTAATGAAAATAAGTGAAAATTATAATAACAACACTTTTCATATTAATACTTTTGTACGGCGGGAATAACTATAACTCTCTTAAGATAGCTAAATGCCTTGTCATCTAATTAGTGATGCGCATAAATGGATTAACGAGATTCCCACTGTCCCCCTATATTGGACAAATTCTCAAAGATGATCATAAAAAGCTATTAATGAAAATAAGTGAAAATTATAATAACAACACTTTTCATATTAATACTTTTGTACGGCGGGAATAACTATGACTCAAAAATGATCATAAAAAGCTATTAATGAAAATAAGTGAAAATTATAATAACAACACTTTTCATATTAATACTTTTGTACGGCGGGAATAACTATGACTCTCTTAAGGTAGCTAAATGCCTTGTCATCTAATTAGTGATGCGCATAAATGGATTAACGAGATTCCCACTGTCCCCCTATATTGGACAAATTCTCAAAGATGATCATAAAAAGCTATTAATGAAAATAAGTGAAAATTATAATAACAACACTTTTCATATTAATACTTTTGTACGGCGGGAATAACTATAACTCTCTTAAGATAGCTAAATGCCTTGTCATCTAATTAGTGATGCGCATAAATGGATTAACGATATTCCCACTGTCCCCCTATATTGGACAAATTCTCAAAGATGATCATAAAAAGCTATTAATGAAAATAAGTGAAAATTATAATAACAACACTTTTCATATTAATACTTTTGTACGGCGGGAATAACTATGACTCTCTTAAGGTAGCTAAATGCCCTGTCATCTAATTAGTGATACGCATAAATGAATTAACGAGATTCCCACTGTCCCCCTATATTGGACACATTCTCAAAGATGATCATAAAATTTCATAAAAAGCTATTAATGAAAATAAGTTAGAATTATAATTACAACACTCTTCATATTAATACTTTTGTACGGCGGAAATAACTATGACACTCTTACTATATTGGACAAATTCTCAAAAATGATCATGAAATTTCATAAAAAGCTATTAATGAAAATAAGTATGAAAATAAGTACGGCGGAAATAACTATGACTGTCTTAAGGTAGCTAAATGCGATGTCATCTAATTTGTGACACGCATAAATGGATTAATGAAATTCCCACATTTTTCAACTCTTAAAAATCATTCAAAAAATGTACACGGCAGAAGTAACTATGACTTTCTTTATTATCATCTAATTATTGACCGGCATGAATGGATTAACTGTACCTATCATAGAAATTCTCATAGCTAAACTTAAGTTTTCATAATAATACTTAAGCTAGTTGAGATATGAGATATTAAACAAAAACGTACTAATATATAAGGAAATGTAATTTTATTTATACGAATAGTGATAATATTATGAAGATTTCTTACATCCAAACTATATTATTAATTTGCTAGTAGTAGTAAATTATATTAAATAATTTATCATCAATATATGGTTCAAATTTATGTCTTTCTATTTTTTGCTCATATAAACCCACTAAAATTGTAAAGCAACTGAGTGCATTTTAATAAGATTTTCATTCATGTTTAATAAATAGTAAATTTTCATATAATTTCTGCGATTTGGGGGTAAAATAATAATACTTGTATGAAAATGTAATACTTGTATCAAAACAATACTTGTATAAAAATAGTACTTGTATGGAAAATAATGGCTGTATAAAGAATAATACTTGTATGAAAAATAATACTTTTATGATAATATAACTTATATGAACAATAATATTTATATGAAAATATAATACTTGTATGAAAACAGTTCTTGTATGGAAGATAATAGTTGTATGAAGAATAATACTTGTATGAAAAATAATACTATTATTGTAATATTACTTATATGAAAAATAATATTTATATGAAAATGTAATACTACTTGTATGAAAATTGTACTTGTATGGAAGATAATAGTTGTATAAAGAATAATACTTGTATTAAAATAATACTTTTATGATAATATTACATATATGAAAAATAATATTTATATGAAAATGTAATACTTGTATGAAAAATAATATTTATATGAAAATATAATAGTTGTATGAAGAATAATACTTGTATGTAAAATAATACTATTATTGTAATATTACTTATATGAAAAATAATATTTATATGAAAATGTAATACTACTTGTATGAGAATTGTACTTGTATGGAAGATAATAGTTGTATAAAGAATAATACTTGTATGAAAAATAATACTTGTATGAAAAATAATACTATTATTGCAATATTACTTATATGAAAAATAATATTTATATGAAAATGTAATACTTGTATGAAAAATAATATTTATATGAAAATATAATACTTGTATGAAAATAGTACTTGTATGGAAGATAATAGTTGTATGAAGAATAATACTTGTATGAAAAATAATACTATTATTGTAATATTACTTATATGAAAAATAATATTTATATGAAAATGTAATACTACTTGTATGAGAATTGTACTTGTATGGAAGATAATAGTTGTATAAAGAATAATACTTGTATGAAAAATAATACTTGTATGAAAAATAATACTATTATTGCAATATTACTTATATGAAAAATAATATTTATATGAAAATGTAATACTTGTATGAAAAATAATATTTATATGAAAATATAATACTTGTATGAAAATAGTACTTGTATGGAAGATAATAGTTGTATAAAGAATAATACTTGTATGAAAAATAATACTTGTATGAAAAATAATACTATTATTGCAATATTACTTATATGAAAAATAGTATTTATATGAAAATGTAATACTTGTATGAAAATAGTATTTGTATGAAAAATAATATTTATATGAAAATATAATACTTGTATGAAAATAGTACTTGTATGGAAGATAATAGTTGTATAAAGAATAATTCTTGTATGAGATAATAATACTTGTATTAAAATAATACTATTATTATAATATTACTTATATGAAAAATAATATTTATATGAAAATGTAATACTTGTATGAAAATTGTACTTGTATGGAAGATAATAGTTGTATAAAGAATAATACTTGTATGAAAAATAATGCTTGTATTAAAATAATACTTTTAAAATAATATTACTTATATGAAAAAATAATATGTATATGAAAGTTTAATACTTGTATGAAAATTAGTACTTGTATGGAACATAGTACTTGTATGCAATATCATAGATGTGTCGTTGACGTGCCAAAAAACATTTATGATGGTTGTATGAAAACTCGTACAGCTTGTATGGAAAAAATGATGGTTGTATGAAAACTCGTACAGCTTGTATGGAAAAAATGATGGTTGTATGAAAACTCGTACAGCTTGTATGGAAAAAATGATGGTTGTATGAAAACTCGTACAGCTTGTATGGAAAAAATGATGGTTGTATGAAAACTCGTACAGCTTGTATGGAAAGTATGATGGTTGTATGAAAACTCGTACAGCTTGTATGAAAAAAATGATGGTTGTATGAAAACTCGTACAGCTTGTATGAAAAGTATGAAATTTAAGCTATTATCAAATTATTAGACCTTTACTATGCAAATTTTGTGTATATAAAAACACGATATTTGTATGAAAAGAGTTTAATTATTTCATAAATAGTTTTAATATTTTATACTTTTTATTAATTCCCAGTATGATACTTGTTAGTTCAAAGGGGAAATGATAATCTCTTGAGGATTTTTCATTTCCAAACTATAAGCCCTTATATTTTATTAATTAGTTTTAGTAAATTTAAGTGGTCAAGTATAAATTTTTTTTCTTTATTAACCATTAATTCTCTTAGTATTATAAATGTGTGAGAAATGATTTTAATAATTCTCTTTGAGAGGATTTTTCATTTCCAAATTTTAAATCACTACTGTTTTATTACTACTAGTTATATTAGTAGTAATAAAATAAAAGAGAAAAATGGTTCAAGTATAAAAAAAATTATACGATTTTGCGGATATTTTATTTATGAAAATTTTGTTACACGTTATAAATGAAATTATTAATTTCATATCATATAAATATTTGCATACATTTTTTAATAAATGTATGAAATATAAAAAAATGCAATGAAATTAAGTAAATGATAAATAATGGTATGTATAAAAAAGGAAATTATTTTTTATAAAACCCTCAATACCAATATTATCCAATCGTTCCTATATATAATATTTTATAATATATATAAAGGAATGAAAAGAAAGAAATATAAAAATATTATTAAAATATTTTTAAAACGAAAAAATATTATTCTGGTTGATCCTGCCAGTAGTTATATGCTTGTCTCAAAGATTAAGCCATGCATGTCTAAGTACACACGAATTAAAAGTGAAACCGCAAAAGGCTCATTATATCAGTTATGGTTCCATAGATCGTTAACAGTTACTTGGATAACTGTGGTAATTCTAGAGCTAATACATGCAATATAAACACGGACCTTATGGAACGTGTGCTTTTATTAGGCTAAAACCAAGCGATCTTTTAGATCGTTATTATGGTTGAACTCTAGATAACTTGCAGATCGTATGGTCCCGTACCGACGACAGATCTTTCAAATGTCTGCCCTATCAACTTTTGATGGTAGTATCTAGGACTACCATGGTTGCAACGGGTAACGGGGAATCAGGGTTCGATTCCGGAGAGGGAGCCTGAGAAACGGCTACCACATCTAAGGAAGGCAGCAGGCGCGTAAATTACCCACTCCCAGCTCGGGGAGGTAGTGACGAAAAATAACAATACAGGACTCATATCCGAGGCCCTGTAATTGGAATGAGTACACTTTAAATCCTTTAACAAGGACCTATTGGAGGGCAAGTCTGGTGCCAGCAGCCGCGGTAATTCCAGCTCCAATAGCGTATATTAAAGTTGTTGCGGTTAAAACGTTCGTAGTTGAATTTGTGCTTCATACGGGTAGTACAACTATAATTGTGGTATGTACATTACCTTATGTATGTAAGCGTATTACCGGTGGAGTTCTTATATATATTGGATACAATGTATTCTTTATATATTCCTCCTATTTAAACCTGCTTCAGTGCTCTTCATCGAGTGTTGTTGTGGGCCGGTACATTTACTTTGAACAAATTAGAGTGCTTAAAGCAGGCTCCAAATGCCTGAATATTTTGTGCATGGGATAATGAAATAAGACCTCTGTTCTACTTTCATTGGTTTTTAGATCAAGAGGTAATGATTAATAGAAGCAGTTTGGGGGCATTAGTATTACGACGCGAGAGGTGAAATTCTTGGACCGTCGTAAGACTAACTTAAGCGAAAGCATTTGCCAAAGATGTTTTCATTAATCAAGAACGAAAGTTAGAGGTTCGAAGGCGATCAGATACCGCCCTAGTTCTAACCATAAACGATGCCAGCTAGCAATTGGGTGTAGCTACTACTATGGCTCTCTCAGTCGCTTCCCGGGAAACCAAAGCTTTTGGGCTCCGGGGGAAGTATGGTTGCAAAGCTGAAACTTAAAGGAATTGACGGAAGGGCACCACCAGGAGTGGAGCCTGCGGCTTAATTTGACTCAACACGGGAAAACTTACCAGGTCCGAACATAAGCGTGTAAGACAGATTGATAGCTCTTTCTCGAATCTATGGGTGGTGGTGCATGGCCGTTCTTAGTTCGTGGAGTGATTTGTCTGGTTAATTCCGATAACGAACGAGACTCAAATATATTAAATAGATGCTTTCAGGATTATAATGTTGAAGCTTATTATAGCCTTCTTTCATGCGTATTCTATATGTTTACAAATGTTTGAATGTGTTTATATAAGTGGAGTTGTACCTGTTGGTTTGTCCCATTATAAGGACACTAGCTTCTTAAATGGACAAATTGCGTCTAGCAGTACCGAGATTGAGCAATAACAGGTCTGTGATGCCCTTAGATGTCCTGGGCTGCACGCGCGCTACAATGAAAGTATCAACGTGTATTTCCTAGACCGAGAGGTCTGGGTAAACCGCTGAACCACTTTCATGCTTGGGATTGTGAACTGAAACTGTTCACATGAACTTGGAATTCCCAGTAAGTGTGAGTCATTAACTCGCATTGATTACGTCCCTGCCCTTTGTACACACCGCCCGTCGCTACTACCGATTGAATTATTTAGTGAGGTCTCCGGACGTGATCACTGTGACGCCTAGTGTTTCACGGTTGTTTCGCAAAAGTTGACCGAACTTGATTATTTAGAGGAAGTAAAAGTCGTAACAAGGTTTCCGTAGGTGAACCTGCGGAAGGATCATTATTGTATTCCTATCCGAAAAAAATTAAATATAATTTTTTAATCAAAAAAAAATTATATAAAACAATGAAAGAACAAAATATTTTTCTTGTTTTAATTTTGTTACTTTTTCATATAGAAAACAGAAAATAAAAACAATACAAACATCCAAGTTAATAAATGGACAAATGTGTTGTGTATTATTATAATATTATTATTATATAACACAACCATTAAAAGTCCATTTATTAGAAAAGTTATCATTTTATAATGGACAAATGTGTTGCGTGTGTTTGATTAAAAACCATTTAAAAGCAAAAAAAATTTTAAATATTAAAATTTTTATAAATCAAGCGTGTGATTAAACACACAAACCATTAAAAGCCCATTATTTATTGATTACTTATATAAAAGAAAACACCCATTTATAAACATTATATGGTTGTACTTAGAATTTATTCAACAAAATAAATGATAAGTTAATTTGTTTGCATTAACAATTTGGCATTTTTTTTATATAAAAATAATGCTGTTTTTGTAAACTAAAGACATACGCAACGTAAAAATGTTTGGGTTAAAATTTGATTATTAATCTTTTGATTAATATGAAAATTAAAAGAAAAATGACATAAATATAAAAATTTTAAAAATTTATAACTCTAAGCGGTGGATCACTTGGCTCATGGGTCGATGAAGAACGCAGCAAACTGTGCGTCATCGTGTGAACTGCAGGACACATGAACATCGACATTTCGAACGCATATTGCAGTCCATGCTGTTATGTACTTTAATTAATTTTAAAGTGCTGCTTGGACTACATATGGTTGAGGGTTGTAAGACTATGCTAAATAAGTTGCTTAATATTTTAATTTAATTAAAATATTTTAAAGCAAATGGTATATTATTGGATTATATATTTTTAATCCATAATATGAATAGTCAAATATAAAAATATATATAATTAATTTT
>CAXKVI010000262.1:0-69296 GCA_964058755.1 Campiglossa producta
ATTGTGTTAGACTTTATTGTTGAGCAGCCAGTTATGAAACGAAATCCACGCAACACTAACTGGCAGCTACATAACCAAATATTAGCTAGGGACCTACCAGTATTACCTCCACAAGCCCCCTCATCAGTGGGAGAACTGGATGATCTGGTAACCAAATGATCAGTACCAAAACCACGCGGCAAACATAGACCCCACTGGTGGTCTTACGACCTGGATTCGTTCCGTATATCATGCAGGAAGCAATTTAACAAGGCCAAGAGCATCGGTACGGAGCCTGAATGGCTCGAATATAAAGCTAAACTGAGGGCCTATAAAAAGGCTCTAAGGCAAGCGAAGAGAACTTCGTGAGAAATTTCTGCACCGGGGTCGAAAAAGTCGATGATACAGCGAGACTTAGACGAGTGCTATCAAAAACTCAAACAGCCATTAGCTATTTACGGAAGCCTGACGGATCTTGGACCAGCACGGAAGGGGAAACCCTGGAGCTGCTCCTGAACACACACTTTCCGGGGAACTTGTATGATGCACCTGTAGCATCTGCAACAAACCTGGCGGTAAACATACCCATTACGGAGGAAAGGGTAAGGTGGGCAATCAAAAGCTTTGAGCCGTTCAAGGCAGCTGGGCCAGACGGAATTTTCCCCGCACAACATAAACATAACACGCTGGAAATATCAGCTAAATGGCTGGTAGTTCTCTATTCAGCCTGCCTGGCTCTTAATTACATTCCGTGCTCCTGGAGAAGCGCCACGGTAGTCTTTATTCCAAAGGCTGGGAAGGCCTCACACTATGAGCCTAAAGATTACAGACCGATCAGTCTCTCGTCTTTTGCACTTAAAACCTTCGAGAGGATAATTAGCGATTATCTCTCCTCTACTATTGATAGCAACCTTATTTCTAGCTATCAACATGCATACACCAAAGGTAAATCAACGGAAACTGCGCTCCACAGCCTAGTCTCTATTGTTGAAAAATCATTGCATGAAAAGGAGTACTGTCTCGTGGCCTTTCTGGACATCGAAGGGGCTTTCAACAATATAAGGCCGGAGGCTATTAACACTGCTTTAACAAACCTGGGCATAAATAGGTCTCTTATTGGACTAATTGATCAGCTACTAAAGGGAAGGAAAATAGTTTCTTCACTGGGAACAGTTGATCTTTCACGCTATGTCACAAGAGGAACGCCTCAGGGTGGTGTTCTCTCCCCGCTCCTATGGAACCTCACCGTAAACTCGCTGCTACGAGACACAAGGTGGGGGGGGGGGCGGGAAGATAGTGGCATATGCTGACGATTTAGCTATTGCATATAGGGGCAAATTCCCACAAACCCTGTGTGACTTGATGCAAGTAGCACTGCGAGAAGTTTCTTCATGGTCCTCTCGCTGCGGACTTAGCATCAACCCGGGAAAGTTGGAGCTTGTCCTTTATACCAGGCGGTACAAGATACCACCGTTGAACCTACCAGAACTAGATGGCGTGCGCCTGAACTTAGCTGACAAAGCCAAACTCCTAGGCACAGTTCTAGATAGAAAGCTTAACTGGAAGGAGAATGTCATCCAGAGCCAGAGGAAAGCGTGCATTGCACTTTACACGTGTAAAAGAGCCATTGGCAAAAAATGGGGGCTCAGCCCCAAAATTTGCAGATGGATCTACACTGCGATAATCCAGCCAATTATGCTGTATGGAGTCGTGGTATGGTGGCCTGCGCTAAGAAAGGCAACAAACCTAAATCTGTTAGGGAAAGTCCACAGATCGAGCATGATCTGTATAAGCGGGGCGTTAAGAACAACGCCCAATGAAGCTCTCCAGGCCATTCTTGGCTTTTTGCCACTCGATCTGGAAGGGTACCGGGCAGCAGCAGCATCGGCTGTGCGTCTAAGGGAAACGTCCGTCTGGGGCGCAAGCACTATTGGACACTCCTGTATTCTAAGATCTTACAGCTTTCTCCCTCTGAGCACAGATCGGTGTGCGACCACAACAGTCGGAGATTGTTGTTTTAGAATAAACATTCCCAGCAGGGAAGACTGGGAGAACATAGATCGGTGTCCCGCTACTAATGGCGGCACTTTTATATACACCGACGGCTCGAAGTTAGACGGCAGAGTCGGAGGAGGGGTTTACTCAAGGGATTTGGACCTAGAACTCTCCTTTAGACTACCTGATCACTGCAGCGTTTTCCAGGCTGAAGTTTCAGCAATCATGGACGCCGTGACTTGGATAGGTGAACGCATCATCGGACAGGATATCTGTATTTTCAGCGACAGCCAAGCGGCCATCAAATCCCTTGGCTCTTACTCGTTCAACTCTGAACTGACGCTCAGCTGTCGTCGATCTCTTCAAGAGATGGGCCAACAGAACCGCGTGAACCTCACATGGGTCCCGGGACACAGGGACATTGAGGGAAACTGTAGGGCAGACGAACTTGCCAGGCAGGGCACGACCAAGCAGATTCTTCAAGATAAAGAGCTCATAGGTATGCCGTTTGCCACGTGCAAGCTAATGCTGACGGAGCATACACTCCGCGAAGCCAACGAAAGATGGCTACAAGCCCCAGGGTGCCGGATATCCAAGCAAACCTGGCCAAAATGCGATCTTAAAAGATCTAGACACATATACGCCCTAAAAAGGAAGGAAATCTCCATATTAATAGGTGTTTTAACCGGGCACTGCCTTATTGGTAGGCACGCAGCAAGGCTAGGCGTTCCCTACCGACGATGCTGCAGGAGTTGCAAAGATGATGAGGAAGAGGAAACGGTGGAGCACCTCATCTGCAACTGCCCGGCCTTAAGCGGAGCGAGAAGCGCTCTCTGGGAGTTCCCTTCCTGGTTAGCTTAAGCCAGGTCGCGGAGCTAGACATAAAGGACTTGATGGCCTTCATCAAGTTATCAAAATGGTTCGAGGAGGGGTAGCGGTGTCGGTTAGGAGTGTCAGTCCCGGGTTTCGGCTATATGGAGAGTCCCGGCAGCACTGGGATTTTCCATGTGGCCGGGCCCCGGGACTGACTTTCCTAGTGTTTGGTGGTATCACAACGGGCCTTTTATTACTGGCCTAGGTGTGACTTTGCGGCAGCCACTTCTACCTACCTATGTAAAAAAATCAAATTTCTAAGTTTTAGCGAACTACTTTTTTATGCAACCTACTACAAAAAATGATGCTCTTTTTCCAAAAAAACAACTCTGATGAACAGGTGTTAAACTCATTTTGGAATTTTGACGTCTATGCAGAAGAGTTTACACTTGTATTGGTACACTATGACCACAAAGAGGACGTCGACGGACTGAGCAGCGTCTACTCAACTGTGATACAAAGAAACAAAAGAAATTAAGTAAATGTTAACAAGTGAAAAGAAGTAATGGGCCAATTATATAAAGCTTTATTTTGACTTTACCTCAAATTTTGACTTTGACAGAAAAGTTCAGAATACGTTTTTAAACGAAGCATGGCAAATTGGAGACCTCAAAGTTGAAGCAAGGTTAAAATATGGCAAACTCTCAAATTTTGCTTGCTTTGCTCGCTTTGACAATTAGATGTTGATGACTTTGCTTTAATTAAAGAATAAAAAAGTGGGTGGAAATAATAATTAATTCATTTATTCTCTATTAAATTAAGAAATTAACAAAAAAAACACTCTGAATGCAAAGAAATAAATAACGAAAACAAATGTATAAAAGAGAAGCGTCAAGGCGTTTATTGTAACATACCTCTGAAGTTGGACGCAAAGTTTTGAGGTAGCAAATGTCAGGCGAGGTTAACAAAGCTTTATGTATTTGAACCTTAAATGTTCTTGGTTATTGTGAAAATTTGTTCGATGTTAATTATTTAATAATCTTAATGTAAGTGAAATGTTAAGCTTTTCATGTTTATTGTTTTTTATACTGTGATAAATGTTTTAATTAATGTATGTTTACATTTTTCATACTTTAATTAAAATACATAGATTCCCCCGAAGAAGACGCGGAGAGCGTCGAAACGCGTAGGGAAAACAAAAACAAAACACCTTGTTTTATTTGGATGGCCGTAAGTGCTCAACCCAGCAAACGAAAATCTTTTAGTTTGTTCGCCATTAACCAAAAGTGAATAATAACTAACTAGTTTGGTTCGTGTTACAAAAGTAATATGACAAGGTAAACAGACATGTAGTACATATTTTAGTATGACCCGGAAACTATACCGATGTTTATCAGTCGTATTCTAATATTTTCGCCCCAGCAACTGGAGTACCATACTACAATACTGTTCTAGAAGCCACTGAAATTAAGTGGTGTTGGAGAAAAGAAATGAAAATGAATTACAAAGTTTGCTATCAAGAAAAGAAGAGAATGTTTGAATAGAATGTACATGTTTACACCATTTTGATATGTTAAGTTAAACGGTTAATTTGATTAAAAGCTCATGACTTTGTGAGCTTTCATTCAAATATGATTCTGCTTATTAGAACCCAAATATTTTAACTTGATTTTATTATATATAAAACTTTTCTTGTCTTATAATTATTTTGTGGAGTGTATATAGTATATTTCTCCCGTGACACAATAAAACCAAGTAAGTTGCTCTCCCGCGACAAATGCAAAACCAAGTAAATAGTTGGGAAAATAACTGAGACTTGCTTGGTTTTGCATTTGTCACGGGAAAACTACTTAAGTGATTTTGTTGTATCACGGGAGATGTAGTGTTTTGCATATAAATTCTATTAATAAACCCTGTAAGGAATTCAGTTAATTTAAAGTCAATCTTTAGGTATTTTTCCGTTTCATCGCTGCGACATTTTAATAAAAACATTTTGTAAGTAGCTCTACAGCCTTCTAAACAATATTTGAAACCAGAACAATGTTGACATCTTGAAAATTTTCAATTAAATCAAAGGTAACATGAAAAGACATAATTAATTTAATACACAAATATTTTTATTCGAGTCAAGAATTTAAAGAAAATTGTTAATTTGAACAATGAGTTGATTAGAAAATTTAACACTTAAAATTCTATTATTGCGCCAAGCAATGGCAGTCAAACCTCAGATAGGGCGAAAGTAAGCTGTAAACAGCATCGTGCTTTCCAATCAAAAATTTACTATGACAAGAATTTATAACGCTTTTGTTCAAAAATTTTACCATTTACATGGTATTTTATCTTTCAATTAGTGCCTCGTGTACATATCGCTCATTTGCTGCAACGTCGTCATAACTCAAAAAACCCAAATTTTGAGTTAACATCACTAATATATCGGAAACAATATTTTTGATCAACTGACAAAGTTTTATATCCGAGGTTTTAACATTTCACGCAGCATCGCGATAGAAGCCTTTGCTTTAATTACATATCCCATATAAATATACATTAATTCAAAAACTAAAAATGCGTTTTCTCTGATATCAAATTTTTTGAGTTATGACGACGTTGCAGCAAATGAGCGATATATATTTCTTCATCAAAATTATTTACACTGTTTTACCATCATTGGATACCTCTCATTATAAATGTATTTTTTAAATATTTTCATTTATCAATATATACGTTAAAAACGATACTAGCCTGTTTTAAATTGCTTTCGAAATTGTTACACACTGAGGAGATATTTTAGGTACAGCCGGGATAGAAGTTTTACACACGCATATACAATTAGATGACTAAAAGTTAGCTCTTATTGTAGTCGACCACAGTATTCCCTACAGGGAACATTGTTGAACTGAAATGTAAAAAAAATATGTAGGTATGTATGTTGTCAAAAATGTAAAACATACATAATTCCAGCAGTGTTCGTAGAAAGAAGGAAGATTTTCTTTCAAATTTTTAATTAAAACTGACGTATGGTTTTCTTCGAAGGGCGAGTAAAGGTTTAACCTGCATATCGTTACCTTAATTCACAAAGGCCCTAATTGACACATTTTTCGAAAATGACTTTTTTAAATATTTAAGTATAATATAGTTAAATACACACTCACATCAAATTTCAAGGAATTACTAACAGTAATAACGGAGATATTCCAAATTTACAAAGCTATATTTACATGCGTTCAATGTAAAAAAAATTTTGTTTTTTGCTTCTCCTGTAAAATTTTTTTTATGTCAGTTAGGGCCTTTGTGAATTAAGGTGACGATATATCTATAGCTTGATGCAAAAATCACCTATGTTTTCGCTGTTGTAGCCACCGAAACTCTTTATGAAAGTTTTGGTTGCCTTAAGAAGGCCCTATGCTCCAATAGAAGTTAAGAAAAATGATAACGATGATTACGATACATTTTGTTGTCGTTTTCGGGGGCCACCTACTGGTCAGTTTCCTGTTTTCTGCAAAGATTTTAATAACAAAAAAATGCACTTCCAGGACACTGTGACCACAGGCGAGACTTTCATTCATTTTTCAATACCGAAACCGAAACCGTTATTTTGATCTGAAAAAGAACGAAACCGAAACCGGTTCCAAACGGTTTTGAATTTTTTTAATGTATCACTTCTTTTACTGGGCACATAGGTATTTTCATTTACAAACATTCATGGAACATTGTCGAGCAAGGTTACAAAATACAAGTTTTGACCTTACCCTGCAAACCACTGATAACCGCATTGCAAACACACACACATTTTTTATTTGACAAATTTCCCAAAATTATGTTAACCTTAAGCAATAAAAAAAAATTGTTCTGAATGAAATTAAAATGTGGGCCTATAAATACCAAAAGTCCGTTTTAGGGTTAATGTGCAAACGTTCTGCCAGAAAGAGAAAATATTGTTGATTTTGTACTATACCTACGGTGACCATAAATTTTTTTTTTTTTTTTTTCAAAAAACAGAACTCTGTTTACTTAAGTTGGTATTGCCTTTACGTGAAAATTTCGCTACCCGGCTATATACTATTTGGGGTTACACTCTCGTTATTTGGAATAAAACAGTGTTTTTCATGGCGTAATCATCAACAGTAGTTCTGTGTCCGAAAATCCATCTGATGTGGACCCTGGAAAGTCCGAAACGTCGTCATGGTATCCATCGCTGTGTAAATCTTTGTCAATTTTCTCTAATTATCAAAATTCATAAAAATTTCGTAACATCAAAAATTAGAATACCCTAGTACTAGTAAAAAGTACAGCAGGTATAAACAATTTTTCGAGCTAAGCTCCAATAAGAAACATTCATAATTGATACATAAGTACATACACACCATAGGTAGAGCAAACCAATAATACACAAAAAAGTGGTATGAAGGAATGCAAATTAAAAACCTCAGTGTGCTTCTGCATAAATATGCACGCCTAATAATATACTCATATTCCGTGTATCATATGGAAAATATGTCGCGGTCTTATGTCTAAAGGTATGAAATTGGCACGCTTATAAGAAAGTTGACTTAGAAATACTACAGGGCATCGTAGCTGATTTGTTATAAGCAATTGCTTTAACCGCTTCGGTGCAGACACAGTAGTTCTGTGTCCGAAAATCCATCTGATGTGGACCCTGGAAAGTCCGAAACGTCGTCATGGTATCCCTCGCTGTGTAAATCTTTGTCAATTTTCTCTAAGTATCAAAATTCATAAACTAAATTATTTTTAAAATATTTTGAAAGATTTTAAATTTTTCATAAAGTTTTAAAATTATTGAGCAAACTAACTTTACAGAGCTACTCATTACATTTGTTAAAAAAGGTTGCCGGCACAAAAAAGCAGAACAAAAACAGAACATTTGCTTAAAAACAGAACATTTCTGTTATTTTCCTTAGAAAAAAAAATCGCAGAAAAAGCTCCTTAAAAACAGAACTGTTCTGCCAAAAACAGAACGGATGGTCACCGTAACTATACCTAATATTATGAGTGCAAATGAAACAGCACGACCCAGTGTAAAAATATCCCAAATGTTGACAAGACAGCTTTCTTCATAAATTAATTTTATTTGTCAAATGGAGAAAAAAACGAAATAAGCGGAAAATTTTAATTTTTTTAATTTAATTTTTTAAACCAATGTTTCTTTTTTAAGGAAATCAATGATCCCAAAAGTGGTACCTGGTCGTGTGTTAATATTGTTGGCTGGACGCCAACAAGGCAAACGTGTTGTCCTGCTGAAGCTATTGAGCTCTGGTTTGTTGTTGGTTACTGGCCCAATCACACTCAACTCATGCCCACTGCGTCGCATTTCTCAAAGTTTCGTTATTGGTACAACGTCCAAGATGAACTTGGGGGATTTGAAAGTGCCACAGCATTTAAATGATGCCTACTTCCGCCGCTTGCAAAAAAATGATATAGAATACAGCACTACGACGAGGACGTACATATCATCATACAAATTAAGCACTTCAGCCTGCAAGTCCACCTTTGCATGAAATGGCGAATTTAGGCGTAGCGCTTCCGGATGCGATTCCTTAATTGCGCTACGTTAAATTCGCCATTTTTCAAGAATCCATTTCAGGCAAAGGTGGACTTCCACGCTCAGATGCTTTATTTGTATGATAATATGTCCTTATCATAGTATTCCCAGACGGATTACCCACCATATCCCGCCCAACCGGCACGAGGGGCGCATCCGCATAACGCGCGGATTGATAAATGTTGCCGAGCCGTTGAAAGGCATTGGTTTGTTAATCGTCGAGATCTAAAACTGCTCGGCTACAGAGAAAAACTCTTCAGCCGAGTAAAGTAGATATAAGCTAAATTAAACATTAATAAATAATTGGTTGACGGAAGATTGAGAATTTAAGATGCAGGGATAGAGAAAAATAAAAAGATAAATATATAAGGTGAAATAAAAAATAACATATACATATAGACCAAGAAAAGAGCTCAACTAAGTATTAAAGACTACAAAAAGTTTCTACGTATTTAGGATAGCAAGAATAGATTCTTTTATGTGGAAAAGCGAGTCTGAAACATCAAATGTGCTAGAATGAGAGTTATAATCCTGACATAAACAGCGAAAGGGTTCATTTAACTCAAAGTTGGTTCTACACTGTTTCAAGACAAGTGGTTTAAAATAACGTGATGGCCGAGAGGGTATATTGAAATTTACTTCGCTTAGAAGAAACGGGCTTGAGAGAGATCCATTTAGTAACTTACCCTGCAGTCAACTTAACTAGTTTTATACTAATCAAATACCAGTCAGCCAGGCGGCTTCAACTAGTTCGAGTTCTGTAATTTTTCCATATTAGCAACTGGTATTTTTAACACGGCGATGTCCTACGAGATGGCAATTGTCCTTCTCTGCATCAGCACCATACCAATTGGCTGACTAGTCACCCTCTGCATCAGGAATATATCAGTTTATATACTTGTTATTGTACACATAAGTATCATACCATTTAAGATACTAGTTCGTATATACGTCAGGATCGTACCATTTGAAAGAATAGTTCATATATACATTATAATCATACCAGTTGGCAGATTAGTTCATATATACATCGGAATCATACTAGTTGAAAGACTAGTTCATATATGAATCAGAATCATACCAGTTGACAGACTAGTTCATATATGTATCCGAATCAAACCAGTTAGCAGACTAGTTCATATATGCATCAGAATCACACCTGTTGACAGACTACTTCTTATATGCATCAGAATCATACCAGTTGACAGACTAGTTCATATATGCATCAGAATCATACCAATTGACAGAATAGTTAAAAAAAGCATCGGAATCATACCAGTTGTCATACTAGCTCATATATGCGTCAGAATCATACCAGTTGATATAGTAGTTCATTTATGCATCAGAATCATACCAGTTGACATACCAGTTCATTTAAGCATCATAATCATATCAGTTGACGTACTAGTTCAAATTTGCATCAGAAATATACCATTTGACATACTAGTTCATATATGCATCAGAATCTTACCAGATGACATACTAGATCATATATACATCAGAATCATACCAGTTGACATACTGCTCAGTCTATGCGCCAGGACATACTAATCATTATGCCCATTCAGATCGTACCACTTGTCATACTAGTCCACGAATTTGACATTCATTCCAGTTGGTATACTAGAGTATCATAGTCAGCCTCTACATCAGCAATATAGCAGTTTATTCTTTAGAAAGCAGCGACTATTTGTATTTTCCCAAACATGAAAAAGCATCTGTTAATTACAAGGTAAAAAAGAAGCAGTTACAAGAGAAAAAGAAAAGCAATTGTCCTCTTCTGCATCAGCACCATACCAATTGGTATACTAGTCAGCCTCTGCATCAGCATTATACCAGTTGATATACTAGTTCATACACAGCCAAAAATGAGCTAAAGGCTCTGAGTTCGAGTCTCGGTAAAGTTAACACAAGTTTTTTTTTCTATATTTTTTAAATTAGTTGTTTATTGTATTTTAAAACCTTTATATTAAGTAGCTTTCTTGTTTGCACCACCTTTTTCATACAAAATTTCGGAATCTTGCAAAGTCTTTTTAGGTAGCTTCCCGTTGAGCTAGACACCTGAAACTTGGAACATAGTTCGGAGCTCCGTGGCAATGCAATGTGAACGAAAAAAGTATCCGCTAGGTGGCGCACGGATCAAGAAATACGGTAAATTAATTTAAAAATTGAAATTTTGGGACGCTTATTTGAGGAACTTCCCGGTAAGCTAGATTATTGAAAATTTGCATAAATATGAACAATTGCAGACAATACAAGAAATTCCGCTAGATGTCACAATGGTCGAGATAATTACAATAAATATTAAAAGACTCCTGGAATTTTGCGATCGATTTTTAGTAACTTCCAGGTTAGTTAGAGACTTGAAACTTGACACATTTGTCACAACCAGATGACAATGCAATCCCTCATCAAAACAATTCCGGTAGGTGGCGCACGGATCGAGATATTTCGAAAACTAAATTGAAGTTGGCAATTTTGCGATCGACTTTTGACCAACTTCCAGGTAACCTAGGATCAAGATATTTCCAAAACTATTTTGACTAACTTTCTGGTAATCTAGGAACTTAGTTAAAGGAACCGTGACAGTATCATATTTGAAAATCAAATTTCCGATAGGAATCACCAAAACTAAAAATCTATTATATATAAATGCGCAAACATAACAGGTTTCTCCCTTTTTTGCAATAACCACAATTCTAAGGTATATAAAATTTGGTATGTATCGATATGTCTCGCCGAGCAGGGTGTTCGACAACAAACCAAAAATTTAAAAAAATTAATTATAATATGATTTGAAAATCACACCACTTCATGTCTCCCGTGACACAACAAAACCAAGTAACTAGTAAAATAATAAAAAGATGATAAAAAAATTTTAAAGACAGCCTTTATATGAATGCTGTCAAAAAGCCTCAGCAAATTTGTCGTTAAACAAAGTCATGGTTTCGGTGTTTTTGGTTTTGAAATTTTAGTCATACCAATTGTAAAAAATTTTTGAGATTTGAAAATATAAAGGTGGAGTGCACGTTGCCAAACTAAGGCAAACAATTTCTGAGAGCCTAAATAGAAGTTCGGTTATCGGCAAAGCATTTAAAGCCTATTAATTGCACTCCACCTTTATATTTTCAAATCTCAAAAATTGGTTACAATTGGTATGGGGTAAGAATATCTGAAACGGATCACTTAAAATTATAAAAATTCAATTTTAATCAATACTGGTATTTTCGAGTAGCTACTGGCAATACAAACACATGTCTATCCTTACTTTTTTTTTTTTTAATGTTTATCCTGTTTAATCGCCAACTGAAATTTTTTGTCCTTTTTGTTTCAAAATTGAATAACTCGGGATATACTGAACCGATTTTGATAATTGAAAGACCAATTTCTTCGTCTTTAAAAACCCTACCAGACTACATTTTTTTATTTTAAAAAATTTTTATTTTGATTGTATATATTTTTAAACTTTTTGCGAAAACCGTGCAAAAAAAAATGAGGCAATGAATCTTTTTGCACACAAAAGAAGCAACATATGTAAAAATATGTTCGCTAAGATATTCCGTTGAGAAAAAAAATGGCCCGGCCCTATGAACACCAGATATTTTAATTTGAACACCTCTTCCTCTAAATAAAAAAAAAATATATCATTTTTTGAATTAATTTATTGAACAAGATTTAGAGTAGTGAAACACTTAACAGTGAACTCAACACCTAGGAATGTGTTTTGGGGTATTTTAAGTTGAAAGTGTGTGGTATTTTATAAAAAGCTTATGAACTAGTGTGGATATTAGCGACAATCACAATTATTTCTCGATCCTGCATAATATACTGTTTTCCGAGCTAGAAATGAGTTTGCATGTAATATATTTAACGTCATCTGCTGGTTCGAACGAGTGATATTTTCTTGTTTTTGGAATCGAAAGAGCATTCGAAAATCTAGCTTTCAACCGATCAGCTTCAATTTCGTATTCAGCTAGCGTGCAAAAGTCGAAACTTACATTTTTAAAAAATTGCTGGGCCCATTCGAATAAATCGAGTGCCGTGGTTATTTGCGAATGGTCTGGTCGTTGCAAACTTGTCCCTCCTATTCCGTCGCAAGCTCCCTTACCATGTGCTGTCGCGAAGAAATTCCAATGCATGCGTATACCGGTATCTCTCTGCACACATACCATATTTATGAAATTTGATTTGTTTTTGTATTGAGCTGCTGACCCATCCGAGAAAAAAATAAGCTTTTTTATATGCTCTATGCTGTGTATGTCTGCTAAAAAACGAATCATTTTTTGATTAAAAATGCTAACAGCCACAGAATCGTGCTTATTGCATTCAGATATTATAACAAAACTATGATGCTGCTGGGTTTTGCCATTCTCCCTATAATATATCACATATGGATGCAGTGTTGCCTGTTTATTTAACCAATGGTTTGCCTGAACCGAGTCTTGAATTACAAAACTATAATTTTCGGCAAAGTCAAGACAAACAACGAACTCTCCCTCTTTTAGCGATTCCTTTGTTTTTTGAAAGAACGCGGCCTGTGACTTTGCGATATAGTCGTGCTCTACAAGTACTGGGAGCTCCTTTTTTATATCGTTTATAAATTGGATTGGAGATTGAATGCACTTTGATAAATCTACCCTGTAAGTAAATCAAAGTGAGATACAAATTAATGTCTTCCTTGGCATAGTGAATTTAATAATAGTGTAATCACTATATCTAGTATAAGTGTAAGGTGATATTTGTTGTGATATGCTTACCGGTCCGTTTTTGTCCACGAGTTAAAAGTTATTTCTTCAATTTTGTGTTCCATAAAAATATTATTTAATTTATTTGTAATTTCTTTGACACCAGGACATTCTGGGCATTCCAATAAAAAGCAAAAGGACGATGGGTTATCACAAACCATGAGCTTACAAATATCTCTAATTCTAAGTTCCGTATTGACACCTTTTTTATTTAGTGTGTTAAGTAAACCAAACAATCGTAATTTCATATTCTGATGAATATGACAAACGCATACGTTGTGTGTGCCTTTCGATCCTACCGGGATACAACAGCGGGGTCGAAGTTTAGTAAAAGCAGAGGGACTTATTTTAACTGTTGGGTATTTTAATATGAACTTCTTGTGCAGTTCCTTTATGTTACATAATAGTAGCCGCTTCTGCACCTGCTCACGAGTATTGTTATATTTTACACTTATGTAGTCTTTCCGTCCCGGCATAACGCGGCTATGTTGGTCATTTGTATAAAATTCTTTAACTTTTTCGACAGTGTCCCTAGACAACGGTCGTCCACCCCTTTTTTTACGCGTTTCTCCATATCCACACGAAATTTTGATTTTTTTGCTTTGATAAGCTGTTCGCCAAGAAACATTAAACACTTTTTGAATTTTGCGTACATTCCAATCTAACGGTAGGGTTGTTAAAACTTTATATTTGTCCGCTTTTGTCGCAGCTTTACACAGAGCCACTTTTACTTCGTCCACGAAATAAGTTTGTTCCACCTCATAGGCTTTTTTTCTACAACGTCTTTGCTTATTTTTTAAACACGGCTTTTGCACTTCGGTTTGATTTGGGGTTTCACTGTTTACTGTAGATTCACTTGTTGCACAATCGTTATTTCGGTAAGTTTTTAAAATTGATCGCCGGCACGAGTCGCACAAATATTTACCGGTTAAACTATGGTATACACTACTCCAATTTTCATTCACTAACTTAAGGTTTTTGTACACGTAATGACTGATTTTTTTTAACGGATTGCAGCACACCCTCGAGAACGGCATTTTTTATATCACGACTTAATAGATTGAGAAACCTTAATAATATTAAATTTATAACATCAATGGTACAACAAAATACCAAGCTACTTTTCATTTAAAAAACAAGTGTGTATGAGGTAAGTAAGTTTCAGTGAGAGATTAAATCTAACTTAACCTCAAATACCCCAAAACACATTCCTAGGTGTGGAGTTCACTGTTAAGTGTTTCACTACTCTAAATCTTGTTCAATAAATTAATTCAAAAAATGATATATTTTTTTTTTTTATTTAGAGGAAGAGGTGTTCAAATTAAAATATCTGGTGTTCATAGGGCCGGGCCATTTTTTTTCTCAACGGAATATCTTAGCGAACATATTTTTACATATGTTGCTTCTTTTGTGTGCAAAAAGATTCATTGCCTCATTTTTTTTGCACGGTTTTCGCAAAAAGTTTAAAAATATATACAATCAAAATAAAAATTTTTTAAAATAAAAAATGTAGTCTGGTAGGGTTTTTAAAGACGAAGAAATTGGTCTTTCAATTATCAAAATCGGTTCAGTATATCCCGAGTTATTCAATTTTGAAACAAAAAGGACAAACAATTTCAGTTGGCGATTAAACAGGATAAACATTAAAAAAAAAAAAAAAGTAAGGATAGACATGTGTTTGTATTGCCAGTAGCTACTCGAAAATACAAGTATTGATTAAAATTGAATTTTTATAATTTTAAGTGATCCGTTTCAGATATTCTTACCCTATGACTAAAATTTCAAAACCAAAAACACCGAAACCATGTTTTTGTTTAACGACAAATTTGCTGAGGCTTTTTGACAGCATTCATATAAAGGTTGTCTTTAAAATTTTTATACCCAGCGTACTAGTACTAGTACAAGGGTATATTAATTTTTTTCACATAACGGTTGTTTGTAACGGCACAAAATAATCGAGATAGATATAGAGTTCCATATATGAAAGTTCTTAGGATTAAAAGAGGAGTTGATTAAGGCATGTCCGTCCGTCTGTCCGTCCGTGTACACGATAACTTGAGTAAAAACTGAGATATTTGCATTAAATTTTGTATACAGGTTACTTTCTGGCCAAGGTAGGTTGCTATTGAAAATGGGCGAAATCGGATGATAACCACGCCCCCTTTTTCGATATCGAAAATCACATAAATTGGCATATCTCGGCATCTGAAATGGCTAAAATGATATAATTTTATAGATGAACTCTCCTGGTCACTCTTTTATGATTTTTCCAAAAAATTTGTATAGTGGGCGTGGCACCGCCCACTTTTAAGGGGGGCATTTTTGAAAATTCGATTGGGCGTAACTTTTAAACTGATTAGGATATAGCACTGGAATTTGGCACAAAGCATACTAGTATCGTTGGGAGTATACCTGATGAAATTGGATAAAATCGCCCTCCAACCACGCCCACTTTCGATATCGAAAATTTCTAAAATCGCCTAAATTGACATAATTCGGTAACGGAATATGCTAAAATGATATAATTTTATTGGTGAATACCCCTGGTCATTCTTTTATGATTTTTTCAAAAAAATTGTATAGTGGGCGTGGCACCGCCCACTTTTAAGGGGGGTATTTTTGAAAATTCGACTGGGCTTAACTTTTAAACTGATTACGATAGAGCGATGGAATTTGGCACAAAGCATACTAGTATCGTTGGGAGTATGCCTGATGAAATTGGATAAAATCGCCCTCCAACCACGCCCACTTTCGATATCGAAAATTTCTAAAATCACATAAATTGACATACTTCGATAACGGAAATGGCTAAAATGATATAGTTTAGTAGGATGAACCTCCTAGTCATTCTATTATGATTTTTTGATAAATTTTTAAAAGTGGGCGTGGCATCGCCTACTTTTCAGGGAGGCATATTTGAAAATTTCACGGTTCATAACTTTATACTGATTACGGTAGAACGATGAAATTGGTACAAGGTATACTAGCATAATAGAGAGCATACCTGATGTAATTGGTTAAAATGATATAGGTTGGTAGGATGAACCCCTCAATCAATCTATTATGATTTTTGATAAACGTTTAGATGTGGGCGTGGCAACGACCACCTTTAAGGGAGGCATTTGGAATGTTCGACTGGTCAAAACTTTTAAACTTATTACTCATGAAATTTGGCACAACATATACTAGCTATATAGGTGATGAAATAAGACGAGATCTCTTCCCGACCCCGCCCACTTTCGATATGGAAAATTTCGAAAATCACATAAATTCACATAATTCGGTAAGGTAAATAGCTAAGATAGTAAAAACTTTAGGTAAATCCTCCTAGGGCCTATATCTTTGTTATCCCGCTCCGAAAATTACCGCTGGGAATATAATGTTCGGTTCACCCGAACTTAGATTTCCTTACTTGTTTTATCATCTTTTTATTTAATTAAATTATTGAATTCAACTTGCAATGTTTATGTAATTGGGGCTTTGGAGTTGTATTTAACTAAGACTGCTTTCAATACACTCGAGTTAAAGGAGCATTGTTAGAGTTAATTAATATTGTTGTTGTCAGTTTATGCCGCAACGTAAAAAAAATGGCGGTTATATACCAACAGGTGGTCATAACCTCCAACGAGACTTTTGCCGAACTTCTCTGTAAGCGCGTTCTCGCGCCGATTAAGGCCGGGCAGTTGCAGATGAGGTGCTTCACCGTTTCCTCTTCCTCATCATCTTTCCAGCTCCTACAGCATCATCGGTAGGGCACACCTTTCCTTTCTGCGTGTCTACCAATAAGGCATTGCCCAGTTAATACACCTATTAATATGGAGATTTCTCTCCTTCTTAGGGCGTGAATGCCTCTAGATCTTTTATGATCCCATTTCGGCCAGGTTTGTTTGGATGTCCGGCACCTTGGCGATTGTTGCCACCTTTCGTTGGCTTGCATATGCCGTTTGCCGAAGTAGTTGCTGAAGGAGTACACACTCCGTCAAGCCAACGAAAGGTGGCAACAATCCCCAGGGTGCCGGACATCCAAACAAACCTGGCCAAAATGGGATCATAAAAACCAAAAAAAAATCATAAAACCCAAAAACCTAAAAAAATTCCTTACAATATGGGTATCAAACGAAAGGGGAAGACCCCAGGTTTCATTTGGGCCTCGATATATTTCGATAAATTTATCGATAACTGAGTTATCGGTCAATATATGATTGCCCAAAAACCTAAAAAATTCCTTACAATATGGGTATCAAACGAAAGGGAAAGACCCCAGGTTTCATTTGGACCTCGATATATTTCGATAAATTTATCGATAACTGAGTTATCGGTCAATATATGATTGCCCAAAAACCTAAAAAATTCCTTACAATATGGGTATCAAACGAAAGGGGAAGACCCCAGGTTTCATTTGGACCTCCATATATTTCGATAAATTTATCGATAACTGAGTTATCGGTCAAAATGTGGTTGCCCGAAAACCTTAAAATTTCCCTACAATATGGGTATCAAACGAAAGGGGAAGACCCCAGGTTTCATTTGGACTTCGATATATTTCGATAACTGAGTTATCGGTCAAAATGTGGTTGCCCGAAAACCTTAAAATTTCCCTACAATATGGATATCAAACGAAAGGGGAAGACCCCAGGTTTCATTTGGACTTCGATATATTTCGATAAATTTATCGATAACTGAGTTATCGGTCAAAATGTGGTTGTCCGAAAACCGCAAAATTTCCCTACAATATGGGTACCAAACGAAAGGGGAAGACCCCAGGTTTCATTTGGACTTCGATATATTTCGATAAATTTATCGATAACTGAGTTATCGGTTAAAATATGATTGCCCAAAAACCTTAAAATTTCCCTACAATATGGGTACCAAACGAAAGGGGAAGGTCCGAGGTTTCATTTGGACATCGATATATTTTGATAAATTTATCGATAACTGAGTTTTCGTCAAAATGTGAGACCCAAATAACTTAAAATTCCCTACAATATGAGTATCAAACGAAATGGACATTTGACTAAAAAGTAAAAAATAAATATAGTTTAAAAAAACTAAAACTCACGCTTTTAGAGTGTAATGAACTAAAAAGTTGAAAATAATTTTAAAACCCCTACACAGTAGTCTTGTGGAAAAAGCGTGGCCCGCTTTGTGCCATAATTTTGGTATATCGAGCGCAAGACGCTTTTCCCACATAATGCTAGTTTTTTTACTACGCTTTTATTAGCTTTACTTGTACATATGTACATTCATATTTATCGATAACTAAGTTATCGGTCAAAATAAGATTGTACAATAATATTGAAAATTGCCTACAATGTGGGTATCAAACGAAAGTGGAGGCCCAGAGGTTTCGTTTGCACTGCGGTATACTTCGATATATTTATCGATTACTTCATAACACATTTAACTAAAAAGTAAAAAATAAATATAGGTTAAAAAGCGAAAACACACGCTTTTAAAGAATATAGCACTAAAAAGGTAAAAATAAATTAAATAAAAAACCAAGATTATGGAACAAAGCGGACCACGCTTTTTCCACAAGACTACTGTGTAGGGGTTTTAAAATTATTTTCAACTTTTTAATTCATTACACTCTAAAGCGTGAGTTTTAGTTTTTTTTTAAACTATATTTATTGTTTATTGTGTTTTCTCTTTGTTGTAATATACGTAAACTTTCTAATGTGTATCTGGCTCTCCCTCGTTTTTTTTTATCCAATATTTTTGTGTTTGCCAGATCAGCTGTATGTCCACTAGTTGTTGTGTGTTGTGATAAGGCAGTGTTGTTTTTGTTCTTGAGAATGTCAGCTTCGTGCTCTTTTAGTCTCACATTCAATTGACGTTTTGTTGTACCAATGTACCGTTAGTTGCATTTCTCGTTGTCTTTCCCTTTACAAATTATTTCATATACCACGTTATTTTGTTGTAGAGGTTCGATTGGGCTCTTTGTTTGTGTGAAAATATTGGATAGAGTGTGGTTAGATTTATATGCGAGAGAAATGTTGTCTTTGTTTTTTAGTATATTTTTTCGGATATTTTGTGAGAATTTTGGAATATATGTAACGCTGAAAAATTGCTTGGTTTTATTTTCTGTTTCTAATATTGGTGTTAGATGTTGGTTGTGGTTGGTTTTCATGGTTTGTTGTTGTATTAGACTTGCTATTGTGCTATTAGGGTAGTTGTTGTTTTTTAGTGTTTGGGTTATTTTCTCGATGTTGCTGTTATGGAACTGCTCATGGCTTATGGGCAAGACTTTGCTTATGAAATTTTTTGCAGTATTTAGTTTATAATTGAGAGGTTGGGAAGAGTGGAAATTAATCATGCGGCCAGAGGATGTAGGTTTTGCATACCAGTCGAAAATGAGAGAGTTGTTACTTTTGTGTATTTTCACATCTAGGAAGGAAATGCAGTTGTCTTTTTCTATTTCAATCGTCAATTGTAGTTTGTTGTGATAGCTATTGAGGGTTTTTAGGATTGTTTCCACGTCGTTTCTTTGGACGATCGCGAATATGTCGTCCACATATTTGACTAGAAATTTTATTTTTATGTTGTGTTGCTGGTTAAGTGTACTAAAAACATTTTCAATAAGGTCATCCATTATGATGTCCGCTATTGTTGCCCATGGGCATTCCAAACGTTTGGGTGTATATTTTGGCATTATACATAAAGTAATTGTTGTCTAGTAAACAAAACTTAAGTAAGTCGCGGAATTTGTTTTTGGGGATATTCGTGGCATTCTGAATTTGTCCCATTTTTTCATTATGATGTTGATGGTGAGATGTGTAGGGATGTTGGTAAAAAGAGAGACAACGTCAAAAGACACTAACGCTTCATCGTCGTTGACACTCATACCTTTTAGTCGTTCTTTCAAATCAAACGCATTCTTAACGTTGTACTCTTCACTTATTACAGCCTTAATAGCATTTCCTATATATTTGGATAAGTGGTAGCACGGGACAGTTACTGATGATGCAATGGGACGGAGGGGGAAGTTTGGTTTATGGATTTTCGGTAATCCGTAGAGTCTCGGTGCGTTAGCTGCCGAACACATCAGCTGTTGTTTCTCACTTGCGCTTATGTGTTTGTTTTTAAAAAGCTCATTTATAATGTTATTGTTTTTCTTTTGTAGGTTGTGTGTGGGATCGGTTCTGGTTACTCTGTATGTGTTTTTATCCTCTAGTAACTCGTTCATTTTAGTGTTGTAATCTTGTTTGTAAAGCACTACCGTCTTATTTCCTTTATCCGCTTCTGTTATCACTATTTCATCTTTGTGTAGTTTTAGAAATGCTTTAGTTTTGTTGTGTACCTCGATAATGAATTTTTCCGCTGCATTGTTTTTTATGTTTTTTTGAATTGTAGTATTTGATGGCTTAGTTGGTTTCTTGCTCTTTCCTTTTGTCGGTCATCCTCTAATGTCTGTATTACCTGTTCCATTTCAGCAATTATATGTATGGGACTAAAGCTTGTGCTTGTTGTGGGTATGGTGAATTTTTTCCCGAGAGAGAGTAACCACTTCACTTCGTTTGGAAAATTGATGTTTGTTTTGTTTACGAACCAATCGTTCGTCGTGTTTATACCAAGGATGTGAAAATGTTGGTGTTTTAAATATTCTATTGTTGATGTGTGTCTATCCCGTGTTTCTTTTCTTAAAACAAAGACAACATTTCTCTCGCATATAAATCTAACCACACTCTATCCAATATTTTCACACAAACAAAGAGCCCAATCGAACCTCTACAACAAAATAACGTGGTATATGAAATAACTTGTAAAGGGAAAGACAACGCGAAATGCAACAAACGGTACATTGGTACAACAAAACGTCAATTGAATGTGAGACTAAAGAGCACGAAGCTGACATTCTCAAGAACAAAAACAACACTGCCTTATCACAACACACAACAACTAGTGGACATACAGCTGATCTGGCAAACACAAAAATATTGGATAAAAACAAACGAGGGAGAGCCAGATACACATTAGAAAGCTTACGTATATTACAACAAAGAGAAAACACAATAAACAAAAAGGAAGACACAGCTGACATTGCCTCCGCCTATTTTTATGCTTATAATAACTTTAGTACGACAATGATACCCAATGCGTGCGGTACCAAAGGAATTATTTAGTTAATTTGTTAGTTATTAATACAACTAATGTAAGTGTGACTGTTTAGTTTTCAGTTTTGGTTTTTGTTATATGTAGCCCAACTGTGATCCATCACTTGCAACTTAAATCTAATTTAATATTTTAATTTAATATATGTAATTTTTGTTGTGAAATATAGATATCGCTCCTGATGATGCTAGGATGACTAGCGAAACGTTGAGCCGTAACAATAAAATAAACTAGTTTTGTTTGCATTGATAACCACAATAGGTCAAATAGCCTACCTAACACCAAAAAATTATTTAAAAGCCAAAATTTGATCAACTTCAGGATAACAGCACGAGATTGTTGATTTTACCAGTGCCTTTTTTCTGTGTATATACACAAGAAATATAGCAGTTGACATACTAGATCATATATACATCAGCATCATATTTGTATTTACCCAAAAACGAAAAAGCAGAATTTCCATTTGATATTCAGAAAAATACAATTGACATTCAGAAAATTACAATTGATATTCAGAAAACTTTCTGAATATAAACTGAAAAAGGTGTAGTATGATTTCAACACGAGATTCATACCTACTTGCATAATACACCTTTTTCAGTTTATATTCAGAAAGTTACACTTGATATTCAGAATTTACAATTGATATTCAGAAAATTCCAATTAATATTCAGAATTTCCATTTCATATTCAGAAAATTACAATTCATACTCAGAATTTCCATTTGATATTCAGAAAATACAATTAATATTCAGAAAGTTCCATTATGAATATTAATTTTAATTTTCTGGATTAGTTTGAAGGTAGTCAGAAATTAACTAGTATGAATACACCACAAAATGTTTAGTCGAAGAACTATAATGTTGCTGAGTAGCTTGGCATTGACTGGTTTAAAGCTAATCAGAAATGAACTAGTATGAATACACCACAAAATGTGCAGTCAATGAACTATATTGTTTGCTGGGTAGTTTGGCATTGACTGGTTTAAAGCTAATCAGAAATGAACTACTATGAATACACCACAAAATGTACAGTCAATGAACTACATTGTTTGCGAGTAGTTTTGCATTGACTGGCTTAAAGGTAATCAGAAATGAACTAGTATGAATATACCACAAAATGTATAGTCAATGAACTAGAATTTTCGCTGAGTAGTTTGGCATTGAATGGTTTAAAGCTAATCAACAATGAACTGGCATACATATGCCACAAAATGCATAGTCAATGAACTATATTGTTTGCTGAGTACTTGGACACCCCTCGTGAAGGGTGGACACCTTGCCGCGGTACGAGGGCTTAAGTCGATAGCCACAGGGCTACGCTGCCCTTGTGTCATAGCTCCGCCGGTACTACATCACGAGAGAAGCCAAGCCTCTCTGGCGTGACGACTAAGATCTTCCCCCTCCCAATCTAGGGTGTTATGCGACCACGTGCCCATTGGACGTTTGCAGCCGGGAGGCAAATCGTGGCTGTAATCGAACGGAGCCTCTCTGATACCGGGCCGCCTCGGAGAGTAACTATGACCTTACCGCGGTATGGGGCTCTGCTGCGGCGGACGATACATTCCCCTTACTCTTCCTTTGACCCTAAACTGGCCTTGCCCGGCGAGGGGTCGTACGAACAAGATGAAAGACAGTAACAAAAACCCTAAAACTAAAGATACAACAATGTATACTGCACAGCAGAGGAGGAAAATGCTGGAGCAAGCGAGAACGCAACGTCGGAGGACAAACTCCATTTCTTTATCAGCCGAGAGATCGACAGCGATGGCAACTACGAGTCGATTAGCTCTGGATAATAAGTGGGCAACCCCCAAAGTAAGTACCGGTACAAACACGGTGAAGCCAACAACGGCTGATGCTAAAGCCCTAGTAAGTGCCGGTACCGAAACCAAGTCTTTAACGTCTGTGGCAGTGGTCTCACGACCTGGCCCCATAGATCCAAATAAGGGAACGGCCGCGATGGCAACTACGGGTCGAAATTTACCCCAAAAGACATCTCCCAGTCGCTCTGAGTACTTGAACAAAAGAGCGGCCGCAAGGATCCTGAAGAAATACGAGGGTATTTCACAAGAGGGGCTATCGCCGAATGCTAGAAAGACTGTGGAGATGGCTGAAGCTATCTTACCGAACTTCCAAAGCGATTACGTGCCAAAGAAGGTTAATGGTAATCCCTTCAAACGCCAGAGATCGGGCGTGGATTTAAAACCTGACCCGAAGCGGCAGCAACACGCCCCCGTAGTGGCTAAACTCAGCTTTGCTGAAGTGACTAAGGATAGGATCCTCATAGGCGTCATTGACCGAGGTAATAAAAGCTGGGCCATCCCTAGGGACTAGTGGCGGTACGTCTGGAACGCTATCGGTAATGCCCTTCTCGACATTATGGATGAGTCTCCGGGTGCCGCGCTGATGGGTTCTGATGCGGGATGGCACCAGGGCCGAATCAAGGTATTCGCCTGCGAGGATGCAAAAACTGTTGCACTGTACAAGGCAGCAGCTGCAAGACTATGTGAGATCTACCAAGGGGCAAGAATCGAGGTTGTCGACTGGAAGAACATCCCGGCTCGGCCAAGGGCAAGAGCGTGGATTCCTGCTATCCCTGAGAATTCTTAGGATGCTGAGGATCATGAACCCGTCTCTCCCGACGAAGGACTGGGGTGTCAATCTGGTAGGGCCTGATAGGCAAGTGATCTTCACCTTGAATAAGGAGGCACTCGAGCCCCTTAAACGATGCAACGGACGAGTGCACTACGGTATGGGTCAGATCGTGATTCACGTATACCGCGGCGATGCACAGCACGCTGCTATTTCGGCTGCACCGGAGGACTCGGACATCGCAGTGCCGGAAGGGGAGTCGGAGATGTGCGACTCGGAATGTATGGTATCTGCCACGTCAAATGGCGAAGGAGCAGTGGACAGCTCGGAGACGGGAGACAGCCTGCAGCAGCTAGTCCTGAGCGCACCAATGTTGACACTGCCACAGTTAGTAGGATCTCTGCCACGCCTGGTATTTCTCTATACAGCCTGCCTTTCTCTTAGCTACATTCCGTGCTCCTGGAGAAGTGCCACGGTAGTGTTTATTCCTACAGGCCGATCAGTCTCTCATCCTTTGTGCTCAAAACCTTCGAGAGGGTAATAAACGACTACCTCTCCTCTACTATTGATAGCAACCTGATCTGTAGCTATCAGCATGCATACACCAAAGGGAAATCTACAGAAACTGCGCTTCACAGCCTAGTTCCTGTTATTGAAAAATCGCTGTATGAGAAGGAGTAGATATTGAACGAGCCTTCAACAACATAAGCCCTGATGCTATAAACACCGCTTTAACAAGTCGGGGCATAAGCAGGCCTCTTACTGGACTTATTGATCAACTACTAAAGGGTAGACGAATAGTTTCATCACTGGGCTCGGTTGACTTATCACGCTATGTCACAAGGGGAACGCCTCAGGGCATTGTGTATCAATACAAAGTGTAAACTCTTCTGCATAGACGTCAAAATTCCAAAATGAGTTTAACACCTGTTTGAGATTGTGGTTAATAACAAGGGTGATATCATAGGCATAGGCGTGAAAATTTCAAAGTGAGTTTAATCACCTGTTTTTAATTTCCTTTTATGTCTCACTTCTTTCCATCTTCTCATCTCTTTCTACCATTAGGTAAAAGATAGGAGACCGCCATGTTGATGTGTGCAGGATGCTAAACAACGCCATCGCTTTTCTGTTATTCGGTGCTGGCGGCATTTTAATATGTGCAGGATGTAAACAAACCGACATTTTAATGTGTGTTGTCAAAAGAAGAGTTCACACTTGTTATTGATACACAATGCCTCAAGGTGGTGTTCTCTCCCCGCTTTTATGGAACCTCAAGGTCAACTCGATGCTGCGAGACACAAGCTGAGGGCGGGAAGGTAGTGGCATATGCAGACGACTTATGGCTGGTTTTCATTAGGTCAAAATATGACATCAAATGGTGGCATACTAATGAAAACGGGCTGGCATATGGTGTCAATTGCGTTTGCAGTCAGTTTTGACGACTCATTGTCATATAAAATGACAAGCATGTGAAAACGGTCAAATTTCAGTATGACAGCGCAGTGGGCAACGATTGACACTCAAAATAGATTTGCCAACATGTTGGCAAATTGGTGTCATTCGTCGAACGAACAGCTGATAAGCATCAAAAATTAATAGTTTTGTAAAATTTGTAAAAATGTAATTTATTAATTATTCCAATGCTTTTTAATGTTTTTTGATAATAAAAATGGAGGAAACGATGGAAGAGTAGCGTAGAACCCACACTTTTCTCCGTAGACTCGGTCTAACCCACCATTGTCTCTGCTTTCTTAGCTGGCCCCTCTTCCGTGTCCATGCCCTCAACGTTGTCACCAAGCACAACGTCGCAGAAGCTATTGCAATTTGTTTCTTTGGTAATTGTCTACTTTAGCTGTCAACTGCTAATAAATTAGCTAAAATTATGGAAGGGGGCTCAAAAGACGGGGTTTGGCCTCAAGATCACGAATCCAGAAGCGATTTTTTAATTTTTTGTTTCAGTGAAAAGTTATGGTCAAAAAACCGAAATTTGTCCGATACCAAAATTGGGGCGGAATCCAGGGTAATTATGTGCAGAACACCTTTCTGAGTTGGCGGTCTTTGGCCGCGCTTATAAAAAATGGAAATATCTCTTCAGAGAAGCAAAATATTGAAAAAACAACGCTTCCGGATTCCTGATCCTGAGGCCAAACCCCGTCTTTTGAGGCCCCTCCCATAATTTTAGCTAGTTTATTAGCAGTTGATAGCTAAAGTAAACAATTACCCATATATTTTTGAGGATATTATTTACCGCGTAAACCAATTATTATTTTGCGCGATTTTAATTAATTATTTTGGTTGCCACAATGTATCAGATGATCAGCTGTCAAACAAATTTACTTCGCGATTGACATCAGTGATGAAAATAGGGATGCAATCGACTGACACGAAAATTTGACGACGCTCTTTGACACGCACCGCTTTATCGACTTCATGCCAGTTTTAGAGACGTAATGAAAACACATATGCCACCAATTTTCTATGGTGACAGTTGAGTCAGTTTTTGAGGTCAGTCATTTTGACCTAATGAAAAGCAACCTTTAGCTATAGTATACAGGGGCAAATTCCCACAAACCCTGTGCGACTTGATGCAAGTAGCACTGCGAGAGGTTTCCTCATGGTGCTCGCGCTGCGGACTGAGCATCAACCCGGGAAAAGTAGAACTGGTTCTCTTTACCAACCGCTATAAGATACCACCGCTAATACTACCAAAACTGAATGACGTGCACCTGAACTTGGCTGACAAAGCCAAGTTCTTGGGCACAGTTCTGGTTAGGAAACTAACCTGGAAGGAGAATGTTCTTCAGCGCCAGAGAAAAGCGTGTATTGCACTCTACACGTGCAAAAGAGCCATTGGAAAGAAATGGGGGCTCAGCCCCAAAATATGCAAATGGATCTACACTGCAATCATTCGACCAATCATGCTCTATGGAGTTGTGGTATGGTGGCCTGCGCTGAGCAAGGCAACAAGCCTTAATCTGCTAGGTAAAGTACACAGATCTTGCATGATCTGTATAAGTGGTGCGTTAAGAACAACGCCCAATGAAGCACTCCAGGCCATTCTTGGTATTTTGCCACTCGATCTGGAAGGGCAACGGGTGGCAGCAGCATCGGGTCTGCGTCTAAGGAAAACGTCCGGCTGGGGCGCAAGCACTACTGGACACGCCTGTATTTTGGGATCCTATAGCTTTCTTCCGCTGAGCACAGATCGTTGTGCGACCACAACAGTCGGAGATAGCGGTTTTAAGATCAACATTCCCAGCAGGGAAGAATGGGAGAGCACGGATCGGAGTCCCGCCACTCATGGCCATTTATACTGATGGCTCGAAATTAGACGGCAGAGTTGGAGGAGGGGTTTATTCAAAGGATCTGAACCTTGAGCTCTCCTTCAGCCTACCTCATCACTGCAGTGTCTTCCAGGCTGAAGTTTCAGCAATCATGGACGCCGCGGCTTGGTTAGGCCAACACACTATAGGACAGGACATTTTTATATTCAGCGACAGCCAGGCGGCCATCAAATCCCTTGGCTCTTATTCGTTCAACTCTGAACTGACGCTCAGCTGTCGTCGATCTCTACAAGAGATGGCCCAACAGAATCTCGTGAACCTCACATGGGCCCCGGGGCATAGGGACATTGCGGGAAATTTTAGGGCAGACGAACTTGCGAGGCAGGGCACGACCAAGCAGGTTCTTCGGGATAAAGAGCGCTTAGGTATGCCGTTTGCCACATGCAAGCTTATGCCGAAGGAGTACACACTCCGCCAAGCCAACGAAAGATGGCTGCAATCTCCAGGATGCCGGATATCCAAAGAAACCTGGCCGAAATGGGATCGTAAAAGATCAAGACAAATTTATGCCCTAAGGATAAGAGAAATCTCCATATTAATAGGCGTATTAACTGGGTACTGCCTCATTGGTAGGCACGCAAAAAGACTAGGTGTGCCCTACCGACGATGCTGTAGGAGTTGTAAGGATGATGAGGAGGAGGAAAAGGTGGAGCACCTCATCTGCAACTGCCCGGCTATTATTGGCGCGAGAATGCGCTTTTTGGGAGTTCCCTTACTGGTTAGCCTACGCCAGGTCACCGAGCTGAACATAAAGGACCTGATTACCTTCATCAAGTCATCTAAATGGTTCGAGGAGGAGTAACGGTGTTGGTATAGGAACGTCAGTCCCGGGATTCTGCTATGTGGAGAATTCCGTTAATACCGGGAGTTTCCATATGGCAGGTTCCCGGAACTGACTTTCCTAGTGTTGGTGGTATCACAACGGGCCTTTTAATACTGGCCTAGGTGTGCCTCTGCGGCAGCCACTTGAACCTAACCTAACCTAACTTGGACATTGACTGGTTTAAAGGTGATTAGAAATGAACTAGTATGAATACACCACAAAATGTATAGTCTGTGAACTATATTGTTTGCTGAGTAGTTCGACATTGACTGGTTTAAAGGTGATCAGAAGTGAACTAGTATGAATACACCACAAAATGTATAGTCAATGAACTATATTGTTTGCTGAGCAGTTTCGCCTTGACTGGTTTGAAGCTAATCAGCAATGAACTAGTAAAATACACCACAAAATGTATAGTCAATGAACTATATTGTTTGCTGAGTAGTTCGACATTGAATGGTTTAAAGGTGATCAGAAATGAACTAGTATGAATACACCACATAATGTATAGTCAATTAACTATATTGCTTGCTGAGTAGTTTGGCATTGACTGGTTTAACGCAAATCAGCAATGAACTAGTATGCATACGCCACAAAATGTATAGTCAATGAACTAGAATTTTCGCTGAGTAGTTTGGCATTGACTGGTTTTAAAACTAATCAACAATGAACTGGTATGCATATGCCACAAAATGTATAGTCAATGAACTATATTGTTTGCTCAGTAGTTGGACATTGACTGGTTTAAAGGTGATCAGAAATGAACTAGTATGAATACACCACAAAATGTATAGTCACGGAACTATATTGTTTGCTGAGTAGTTTGACATTGACTGGTTTAAAGGTGATCAGAAGTGAACTAGTATGAATACACCACAAAATGTATAGTCAATGAACTATATTGTTTGCTGAGTAGTTTGGCCTTGACTGGTTTGAAGCTAATCAGCAATGAACTAATATAAATACACCACAAAATGTATAGTCAATGAACTATATTGTTTGCTGAGTAGTTCGACATTGAATGATTTAAAGGTGATCAGAAATTAACTAGTATGAATACACCACAAAATGTATAGTCAATTAACTAAGTATATTGCTTGCTGAGTAGTTTGGCATTGACTGGTTTAACGCTAATCAACAATGAACTAGTATGCATACGCCACAAAATGTATAGTCAATGAACTAGAATTTTCGCTGAGTAGTTTGGCATTGACTGGTTTTAAAACTAATCAACAATGAACTGGTATGCATATGCCACAAAATGGTTAGTCAATGAACTAGTATGTTTGCTGAGTAGTTCGGAATTTGACTGCAGGGTATATAATATATCGTCGCTCCCAACGAAGACTAGCACGGTTCGTTGTTTGTGTGGAAGACTAGCACACTTATTTCTCATACACAGACATAAATGAGCTAAAGGTTCTGATTCTCGGTGAAGTCAAAACAATTTTTTTTCTATATTTTTTAAATTAAGTATGTAGTTTATACACATTTTTGTATTTTTAATTTAATTATAAACAGATTATACTAGTTGATGAAAAGTTCTTAGGTTAAATAGGTTTAATTAATTTTAGTTAACACTAGATAATAACTTTTTGAATTCAACTTGCAATGGCTCCTATCAAGTTGCGCGTTCGCCAAGTTTGATTAAATGGTAAAGGCCCAATTACATTAAACTTTGTAGCATTCACTTTCATACAAAGTTTGTGGAACGAAGAGAAATTTTGGCAAATGCTCAAAAACGAGACGCGCATCTGTCAAAGTTTCGAAAAATCATCTGTGAATTACAAGAGAAAAAAAGAAGCAAACCAAAAATTTCAAATAATGTTTGCATATTACTATGTAGTATGAAATGAAATCTTTCTGATTAGTATTTTTTCTAAAATAGATTAGACTTTTTTCGACCACACCTTTTTCAGTTTATATTCAGAAAGTTACAATTTATATTCAGAAAATTACAATCCATATTCAGAATTTCCATTTGATATTCAGAAAAATACAATTAACATTCAAAAAGTTACAATTGATATTCAGAAAAATTTCTGAACATAAACTGAAAAAGGTGTAGTATGATTTCAAGACGAAACTCATACATACTTGCACACTAGTATGAACCAGGATTTTTCTGGCTAGTATGATTTCGCCCAGCAAATTTAGTTGTATGCTAGTAGGTTTTCTGATTAGATTGGCATTGATTGGTTTAAGGGTAATCAGCAATGAACTAGTATGAAAACACCCATATAATAGCTGTGATCCCTTACTTTTCTGACCAAAACTAGTAAAACTTTCAAAATATAGAAATTAGTAAACGAACTTTCAAAATATAGAAATTAGTAAACTAGTAAAACTTTCAAAATATAGAAATTAGTAAACGAGCTAGGTGCTGAGTAGTTTGGAATTGATTAGTTTAAAGGTAGTAAAAGAAATTAACTAGTATTAATATACCACAAAATGTATAGTCGAAGAACTATATTGTTGCTGGTTGTATACTAGTATGAAATGGACATTTCCTGACTAGTATGAATTCAGCCAGAAAATTCTAGTTGTATACTAGTATGAAATGGATATTTCCTGACTAGTATCAGTTCTGCCAGAAAATTATAGTTGTATACTAGTTAATCCAACTAGGAGTACTCCATCGCGTATTCAGTTTATATTCAGAAAGTTACAATTTATATTCAGAAAATTACAATCCATATTCAGAATTTCCATTTGATATTCAGAAAAATACAATTAACATTCAGAAAGTTACAATTGATATTCAGAAAAATTTCTGAACATAAACTGAAAAAGGTGTAGTAAGATTTCAAGCCGAAACTCATACATACTTTCACACTAGTATGAACCAGGATTTTTCTGGCTAGTATGATTTCGCCCAGCAAATTTAGTTGTATGCTAGTATGTTTTCTGATTAGATTGGCATTGATTGGTTTAAGGGTAATCAGCAATGAACTAGTATGAAAACACCCATATAATAGCTGTGATCCCTTACTTTTCTGACCAAAACTAGTAAAACTTTCAAAATATAGAAATTAGTAAACGAGCTAGGTTTCTGCTGAGTAGTTTGGAATTGATTAGTTTAGAGGTAGTCAGAAATTAACTAGTATGAAAATACCACAAAATGTATAGTCGAAAACTATATTGTTGCTGAGTAGTTTGGCATTGACTGGTTTAAAGCTAATCAGAAATGAACTAGTATGAATACACCACAAAATGTATAGTCAACGAACTATATTGTTTGCTGAGTTGTTTAGCATTGACTGGCTTAAAGGTAATCAGAAATGAACTAGTATGAATACACCACAAAATGTAAAGCCAATGAACTAGAATTTTTGCTGAGTAGTTTGGCATTGACTGGTTTAAAGCTAATCAACAATGATATGGTATGCATATGCCACAAAATGTTTAGTCAATGACCAAGTATGTTTGCTGAGTAGTTCGGATTTTGACTGCATGGTTATTACACAATGTGTATGAACATAATTATTTTATGTTCATAAATGCTTTGTAGCATAATATGCATTGCAATTGCTCAAAGCATTCATCAACATAATAATAATTACCCTGCAGCGAAAGCAACTAGTTGAAAACTACTTTACAACTAGTTGGTGCACCGGGCCCAACTAGTCAGTGTTTTGTCTTTTTTCTATATAAGTAACTGGTATTTTTTACGTGTTGATGTCCTACGAAATATCAATTGTCAGATTTCGACCAGAACATACCAGTCATCTACTAGTCATGATATACTAGAATTATACTAGTTGTAAAATACCAGTCCCATACTAGTTCCACCTGGACTAGTATGATTTCTATAAAATGAATAAGTCCCCATACTAGTTAAAAAATGACTAGTATGAAATATACTAGTCCAAAAAGCATTGAAGCTGGACTAGTATGATTTCAACCAGAATTTTCATGACTTACCCTTTATTTTATCATGTGCCTTTATTTTCATGTTTATTCTTAAGAAAGCTGCGACTATTTGTATTTACGCTATCACGAAAAAGCATCTGTGAATTATAAGAGAAAAAAGAAGCAAACGAAACGAATGAATTTTTTATTTTTTAACTGGTATGATTTCATCCAGAAAAATCTAGTTGTATACTAGTATGGAATGGATATTTCCTGACTAGTATGAATTCAGCCAGAAAATTCTAGTTGTATACTAGTATGAAAAGGACATTTTTTGACTAGTATGAATTCAGCCAGAAAATTCTGGTTGTATACTAGTATGAAATGGACATTTCCTGACTAGTATGAATTCAGCCAGAAAATTATAGTTGTATACTAGTATGAAATGGATATTTCCTGACTAGTATGAGTTCTGCCAGAAAATTATAGTTGTATACTAGTTAATCCAACTAGGAGTACTCCATCGCGTACTCCATGGAACACTAAAAAAATAGTGTTTTCCAAAAAAGGTCCAACTAGACTACTCCAGTTGGAGGAGAACGCGTAGCGAGAGAGGGACACCTGCTCCAACTCTCGCTTTACATTAGAGCACTCTATGGATTACTAATTGTATACAAATGGTCCAATCCTAGGACATCGCCATGTTAATTGGAGCACCTTTTTTGTATGAAATTGGACTAATATTCCGGTATTGGAATACTCTACAGAGTATTGATTTTTGCAAGGGAACAGAAATAAACAACACCACTTCATTGATCAGTGCGCTCACACAAGCGAAGTAAGTAAAGAGCGTAATAATCTGTGTGAATTTGGTTCTCAATTCTACGGACAATCGTGTCTAATTGTGCCTACGGCTGAACTAAAAAGAAATTTAAAATTGTAAACATGTTATTGTTGTAGTTGTATGCATGATACATTATGAGGTGTTTCGACTGTTCTCTTTGCTTCGCTGACAATGTCATCAATATCGCTTTTGGTGTTCACACCTATCGACTCTTTACTTCGTTCTTACAATGTAAGACTTACATATACTTTGCCTCTTAAACTATAAGCAGATGCTATTTATTTTTGACGCCACACAGCTGAGGCATGGTACATGACTTCTCTATTTAGTTTGGTTAAACTCTCATATACATAGAGTATTAACGACCTTTTCTTCGATTTGCAGAACGCAACAATAGCTTTAAGTTGGCTTCTGTCGTGTGCTGTGTTGAGTTTAATGAATGGAAGCGGGACTGGATCTGTTGATGTTGTTGTTTGCGCGCATACCAAACAAAAAATTTCCGCAACATAGGAGGCTCAATATTTATTACACGCCACAGCTTTGAAAATATGTCGCGGTATTCCTGTAAAGACAATATCAGTGGAGGCCGCATTTTCTTCGAGTTTTTGAATCTCTTCACCCATATAATTTGATTTGCGTTTTAACTAATCCAATACGTTCCTTTGCATTCGCAGGTTTTATTAATTTTGTGAATTTTTGATACTTAGAGAAAATTGACAAAGATTTACACAGCGATGGATGGTTTTTCGGACACAGAACTACTGTTTCTCCACCGAAGCGGTTAAAGCAATTGCTTTTAACAAATCAGCTGCGATGCCCTGTAGTATTTCTAAAGCAACTTTCATATAACCGTGCCAATTTCATACCTATAAGCCGCGACATATTTTCCATATGATACACGGAATATGAGTATATTATTAGTCGTGCATATTTATACAGAAGCACACTCAGGTTTTCTATTTGCATTCCTTCATACAACTTTTTTGTGTATTGTTGGTTTGCTCTACCTATGGTGTGTACTTATGTATTAATTATGAATGTTTCTTATTGGAGCTTAGATCGAAAATTGTTTCTACCTGCTGTACTTTTTACTAGTACTAGGGTATTCTAATTTTTGATGTTACGAAATTTTATGAATTTTTGATACTTAGGGAATTTCCAGGCTCCACATCAGATGGTTTTTCGGACACGGAACTACTGTGTCTGCACCATCAGGGCATCGTAGCTGATTTGTTAAAAACAATTGCTTTAACCGCTTCGGTGCAGGCACAATAGTTCTGTGTCCGAAAAACCATCTGATGTGGAGCCTGTCTTTGTCAACTTTCCCTAAGTATCAAAAATTCATAAAATTTCGTAACATCAAAAATTAGAATATCCTAGTACTAGTAAAAAGTACAAAAGGTAGAAACAATTTTCGAGCTAATGTCCAATAAGAAACATTATTAATTTTGCATATCAGCACACTTTCAGTAAAATTTCTTCACAATATATAACGGAAAAGTTCGAATTTTTGCCAGCGAAATTTCACACGTCTTTGAGCATTACACATCATGGAGGCTGAACTTTCCGACAGTGGGTCCAAATACACCCTTTTTGGCCAACCTGGCTTTAAAGTCGCCAAGCATGACTTTGATATCATGACGGGAGCAGCGCTCTTAAGTTTCTTCTAATTTCATGAGTATCAAGCTAGCTAAGCACCCTAATGCAATCGAGTCGGGACCGGGTGGATAATTTGCCGTTATTCTGCCGTGATTTTGCCGGGAAAGAATTAATTTTGCCGGGTAATTTTTTCCCGGAATTTTGGGGTTTTTCTGACTAGTATGATTTCGCCCAACAAATTATAGTTGTATCCTAGTATGTTTTCTGATTAGATTGGCATTGATTGGTTTAAGGGTAATCAGCAATGAACTAGTATGAAAACACCCATTTTTTGGCTCTGTGAACTTACGTTTGGAAAATATATATCTTGCGCAATTGTTCAACGCAAGTTGTAGCCTATTCTGTGATTCGCGATCCAGATTGCCGAAAACGGCTGCGCCAAAATCAATGGGACTATGAGAGTTCGCACAAGTTTCAATTTTACATTAATTGGAATGAAATTAATTATGGCAGTGTCTTGCAATAATAAAGATGACAATGATCGCACTAGCTGCCATGAATAAGTAATGCAGATGGCCTTAGTCTTTGTTGCGTTTAAATTAAGTTTATTATTATTTGCCCAGTATGGAGTCGTGGTATGGTGGCCTGCGCTAAGAAAGGCAACAAACCTAAATCTGTTAGGGAAAGTCCACAGATCGAGCATGATCTGTATAAGCGGGGCGTTAAGAATAATGCCCAATGAAGCTCTCCAGGCCATTCTTGGCTTTTTGCCACTCGATCTGGGAGGGTACCGGGCAGCAGCAGCATCGGCTGTGCGTCTAAGGGAAACGTCCGTCTGGGGCGCAAGCACTATTGGACACTCCTGTATTCTAAGATCTTACAGCTTTCTCCCTCTGAGCACAGATCGGTGTGCGACCACAACAGTCGGAGATTGTTGTTTTAGAATAAACATTCCCAGCAGGGAAGACTGGGAGAACATAGATCGGTGTCCCGCTACTAATGGCGGCACTTTTATATACACCGACGGCTCGAAGTTAGACGGCAGAGTCGGAGGAGGGGTTTACTCAAGGGATTTGGACCTAGAACTCTCCTTTAGACTACCTGATCACTGCAGCGTCTTCCAGGCTGAAGTTTCAGCAATCATGGACGCCGTGACTTGGATAGGTGAACGCACCATCGGACAGGATATCTGTATTTTCAGCGACAGCCAAGCGGCCATCAAATCCCTTGGCTCTTACTCGTTCAACTCTGAACTGACGCTCAGCTGTCGTCGATCTCTTCAAGAGATGGCCCAACAGAACCGCGAGAACCTCACATGGGTCCCGGGACACAGGGACATTGAGGGAAACTGTAGGGCAGACGAACTTGCCAGGTAGGCCACGACCAAGCAGATTCTTCAAGATAAAGAGCGCATAGGTATGCCGTTTGCCACGTGCAAGCTAATGCTGAAGGAGCATACACTCCGCGAAGCCAACGAAAGATGGCTACAAGCCCCAGGGTGCCGGATATCCAAGCAAACCTGGCCAAAATGCGATCTTAAAAGATCTAGACACATATACGCCCTAAAAAGGAAGGAAATCTCCATATTAATAGGTGTTTTAACCGGGCACTGCACCGGGCTAGGCGTTCCCTACCGACGATGCTGCAGGAGTTGCAAAGATGATGAGGAAGAGGAAACGGTGGGGCACCTCATCTGCAACTTCCCGGCCTTAAGCGGAGCGAGAAGGCGCTCTCTGGGAGTTCCCTTCCTGGTTAGCTTAAGCCAGGTCGCGGAGCTAGACATAAAGGACTTGATGGCCTTCATCAAGTTATCAAAATGGTTCGAGGAGGGGTAGCGGTGTCGGTTAGGGGTGTCAGTCCCGGGTTTCGGCTATATGGAGAGTCCCGACAGCACTGGGATTTTCCATATGGCCGGGCCCCGGGACTGACTTTCCTAGTGTTTGGTGGTATCACAACGGGCCTTTTATTACTGGCCTAGGTGTGCCTTTGCGGCAGCCGCTTCTACCTACCTACCTATTATTTGCCCATAAAGATATGCTTTCAAGATCTTCATTCATTCTGAAAAACTTCATTCCTCTGATAGTCCAACCGGACGAGACAAATTTACCTGAGCGTCGTCTGCATTCAAATGTATTGATACACTCTTGCAACAATGGGTCATATCGTTTATGAACATTGTGGTACCCCCGAATCCAGACGCTTCATCTCAGAACAACTATTATCAGTCACTACTTTCGGCCACCGATTTCATACATAGCTTTCTTGGAAAATGCAAAATATTTTAATAATTTTAAGCAATCCAGTATTACAGCTATGGAAGGTTCTGTAACCAGACTGATTTTCATTCATAAAGTTATTGGTGTTAAGGTAATCCGTAATTTTTGCGACCATCATTTTCTCCCAGACTTTTGATAAAACCGGTAGAATGCTTATTGGACGAAAATCAGCTGATAAAATTGCCGACGGTTTCTTAGCAACTGGAATATATATATTTTCCAAGAATCAGGAAATGTTGAAGTTGTGATGGAAAAATTATTTATGTGAGTAAGAGACGAGGCTATGTTGTGTACAATTAGTTTCAAAAATCTATAGATTTCTATAGAAAGTTCAGTTTTTCATTTATATTAGGATACATCCATACGCTGTTCCAATTAAGAATATTACATAGCTTCATACGCAAGCTCAGAAAAGTTAACCGCCGCAAAGTCTCGATAATAAAACTGAGTTGGAGTGCAATTGAGGTCAATATCATAAGATAGAAACAGCATGTCATGGTCTGATACCCCGGCAAACGAAAACTGGTCGTAATGAAGCACGTCGGAACTGTTGGATGTACATATCAAGTCTAGCATGCTAGGTTTGCAGTTTGGTGAAAGGTTAGGTTCAAGTGGCTGCCGCAGAGGCACACTTAGGCCAGTTTTCAAAGGTCCGTTGTGATACCACCAACACAAGGAAAGTCAGTCCCGGGACCCAGCCATATGGAAAATCCCTGAGTTGTTGGGATTTTCCACATGGCAGAATCCCGGGACTGACACTCCTAAACCCACACCGTTACTCCTCCTCGAACCACTTAGATGACTTTGGTGAAAAGCGAGTGGGAAATTTATTCAAAGCATCCATGCCAAGATCGCGAATCGTTGTTGAGCATATCAATATTTACATAAGTCCCCGCAGTGTAAAATATGTTCATACGCATGTGAAAGTTGTTCTAATTGCGAACACAGAGAATCCAATTCTGGGGTTGTATGCGCATATAACACTGCGGTACAAAAACGAACTTTTTTTCTGTCCTATGAACCAAAAAAACTTTTTCGGAAAGTGGACAAAAAATAAAAATACACGTGTATCGGCGATTTTCTTGTACACGTCAGAATTATTTATTTTTATGTATGTATGTACATAAAAAAATTCTGAAGTGTACATATAATTTGAATTTTTTGGCACAATTTTCAGAAAATTTTTGAGTATGCAGTTTTGTAGCCCATTAAATTTTACTCTAAGAATGTGTAAATTAGAACTCGCTAAAAATTTTACTTGATTTTTTAGTGTTGAGTGTTATTTTCCATACAAGCCACAAACTAAATTTACTTTTGTATGGAAGAAAACACTCAACACCCTTGAAAGAAAAATTCTGATAATTCAGGGAAATTTGTAGGGAGATCTAACTTGCACATTCTCAGAGTAAAATTGTATGGGCTACAAAACTGCATACTCAAAACTTTTCTGAAAATTTTTCCAAAAAAGTTGAAAATTTTTTTATGTACGTACATAAAAAAAATTATTCTGACGTGTGCCTGAAAATCGGCGATACACGTGTATTTTTATTTTTTGTCCACTTTCTGAAAAAGTCTATTTGGTTCAGAATGTGTGTAGCACTTCGTAAAACTATCTCCGACCTCCATAATTATAAATTCAACGGGATCACTTACACTTGATTTATAAATCACTTTTTGGGAAATATTATTCTTACAATATATGGCGACGCCGCCACCTCTAACAACAGTTTTCCTATCGTTTCTTGTTACCCTGAAGCAGTGTAACTTATACACACTATCGCCAATATCTTCATTAAACCACGTCTCTGTAACGCATATCATATTAATCTTTAAGTTTTCTAAAATATAGTTGAAGTAATCAAGCTTTGGCATATTTAAGCTACGGGCATTTATATGGCATAGCTGAAAACCTGGGTGACTTTTGCTTACAGTATTTAACATAAACTTAACACATCCTCTGTCAGTGTTGAAAAACTCATTTATGCTAACCATGATAATAAACGCACCCAGCACTGTATAATTGACCTTGAACAGTGGAATGACTAAATCAAAACGAAGTGACAAAAATGAAAAAAAAAAGATCATACATATTAATACATACATACATCTGTGAAAGAGAAAGACAGGTACTTTGACTAAGAACTAAAGCAGGCCGAGGCATTTTTGTAACTGAGGTAGTGTTAGTGAGCGCACCACTGAAATGCTTTCGTTTGTTTCTGTTCAGTGCGTCGCTGTCTAACCATTGTTTATCCCTACTATAGTTTGGCAACTTATTTTCTTCTTCTTACGAATTTGAGTGGAAGGCACTGTAGGGTTACATATTTACTTGTCCTAAATACACTATAATAATTTAATAATTTTATTATAATTCATTAATGCTTATTGTCAAATTAAAATGAGAATTTGTTTAGTCTTCAAAATATATTTCAAAAATAAAGTTATCTATTTTTATAAAGTAAATTTGTATATCAACTATTTTTTAAATATTAAGTTGATATATTGGCGATCCAAATGAAATGGAATGAAGGAATAGTATGAAGCCCAATAAGCCATTTGGTTTGATATTAATCTGAGACTCTTTTGAGATGAAACCTTCAACGTCAATTCTCACTTTTTGAAAACTTAATATCAATTAATTTTCGATTTAGTGATAAACTACCAGTAGCAGGTAAACTTTTTTGCTAAATGAGTATTAAGTTGAGGTATAATTAAATATAAAAAATATACTATAAAAGTCCGGCAGTTTCTACCTTCACAGTTTTTATACATACGACCCCCTCTAATCTAATCTTGGCTTGCGTCATGATGACGCTTAACCGCCTAGGCGATTTTGGCCGTTTCGAATCAAAGCACGCCAGTCATTCCTTTTTAGCGATAACTGACGCCAATTGGAAACCCCAAGGGAGTACAAGTCATCCTCCACCTGTTGTTTCCATCTCAGTCGAGGCCTCCCCCTTCCTCTGCTGCCGAATTCGGGTGTCGATAGTAAAACTTTCTGTGCTGGAGCTTCTTTTTCCATTCGCATAACATGACCCAGCCAGCGGAGCCTTTGGGCTTTAATCCGCTGAACTATGGTCAGGTCTGCGTAAAGCTCGTACAGCTCATCGTTGAATTTCCTTCGATACTCGCCGTTGGCATCACGGGAAGGACCATAAATCTTCCGGAGAACTTTTCTCTCAAATACTCCAAGGGCCATCTCATCTTCTCTGGATACTGTCCATGATTCCGAGCCGTACATCAGGACAGGTATGATGAGAGACTTATAGAGCGTGATCTTTGTTCTTCGAGAGAGGACTTTACTTCTCAATTGCCTACTCAGTCCAAAGTAGCACTTGTTGGCAAGTTGGATTTCTAGACTGATATTATTTTCGGTGTTAATGCTGGTTCCCAAATAGACGAAATCTCTCACCGTTTCAAACTTGTAGCCATCAACGGTGACTTGGCTGCCAAGGCGCAGGTGCGCCGATTCTTTCTTTGATGACAGTAGGTACTTCGTCTTGTCCTCGTTCACCGCAAGACCCACTTTTTTCGCTTCTTTATCCAGCCCAGAGAAGGCAGCACTTACGGCGCGGTTGTTAAGGCCAATGATATCAATATCATCGGCATACGCCAGCAATTGTACGCTCTTGTAGAAGATTGTGCCATTGCGGTTTAGCTCTGCTGCTCGAATTATCTTCTCCAGCATCAGGTTGAAGAAATCGCACGAAAGGGAGTCGCCCTGTCTGAAGCCTCGTTTGGTTTCAAATGGCTCAGAGAGGTCCTTCCCGATTCTGACGAAGCTGTTGGTATTGCTCAGCGTCATTTGGCAAAGCCGTATAAGCTTTGCAGGGAAGTCAAACTCAGGCATGGCGGTATACAGGCAACTCCTTTTTGCGCTGTCAAAAGCGGCTTTAAAATTGACAAAGAGGTGGTGTGTATCGATCCTTTTATCATGGGTCTTCTCCAGGATTTGGCGTATCGTGAAAATCTGGTCGATGGTAGACTTACCAGTTCTAAAGCCACACTGATAAGGTCCAATCAGTTTGTCCACGATGGGCTTCAGTCTTTCACACAATACGCTAGAAAGAACCTTATATGCGATATTAAGAAGACTGATTCCGCGGTAGTTGGTGGGGTTAGCGGGATCGCCTTTCTTGTGGATTGGGCAGAGCACACTTAAATTCCAATCTGGAGGCATGCACTCGTCTGACCATATTCTGCATAAGAGCTGATGCATGCTTTTTACCAGCTCTTCGCCTCCGTGTTTGAACAGCTCGGCGGGTAGTCCGTCTTTTCCAGGGGCTTTGTTGTTTTTGAGCCGGGATATAGCTATCCTCACTTCTTCATAGTCAGGTGGTGGGACGACCTTTCCATCGTCAGGGATTGGGGTATCGGGTTCAACGTCTCCCTCGCAGTTTAGCAGTGAGGAGAAGTGCTCCCTCCATAATTTAAGTACACTCTGGACGTCGGTTACCAGGTCGCCATTATTGTCCTTACAGGAACTTGCCCCGGTCTTTAAACCTTCCGTCATCCGCCGGATCTTTTCAAAGAATTTTCGGGCATCGTTCCTGTCAGCCAGCGTCTCAAGCTCCTCACACTCACGCCTTTCGGCCTCACGTTTCTTTTTTCTGAAAAGGCGTCTCTCTTCCTTCTTCGCCTCACGATAGCGTTGCCATACACTGCGGGTTGCGCCCGTTCGCAACGTCTCCCTGTATGCAGCGTCCTTTTTTTTCGAGGCTGTGGTGCATTCCTCATCGTACCAGTTGTTCTTGCGGGCTCGCCGAAACCCTATAGTGGCTTCAGCGGCGGTATGTAATGAGTGAGAGATATGCTTCCATTGCTCGGTTACATCGTTAGGTCGAGGATTGCTCTCCGATAGCAGGTGTGAGAGTCGAGTGGAGAAATTATCAGCTGTCTGTGTCACGCGCAGCTTCTCGACGTCAAACTTTCCTTCCGTTACTGTGCGTACTTTCTTCGCTGCACAGAGGCGTGTGCGTATCTTGGCTGCAACAAGATAATGGTCCGAGTCGATATTGGGACCGCGTAGGGTACGCACGTCTAGAACGGTGGAGCTGTGTCTGCCGTCGATCATGACATGATCAATCTGGTTTCTTGTTCTTTGATCAGGGGACAGCCAGGTAGCTTGGTGTATTCGCTTATGCTGGAACCTGGTACTACTGATGACCATATTGCGGGAAGCGGCGAAGTCAATCAACCTAGTGCCGTTGGGGGATGTTACATCGTGGAGACTGAATACGACCCCCTCTACCATTCCCTAAAATAAATTTTGTCCAAATCATGGTACATTATTGACCCTCATTATTTACCAAACGCTTGAGAAAATATTTTCCTGTGCTTATGGGGAATATGCTGTGCGTGCGTATTAGGGTGTTTTTTGCGAGTTGCGCTACTATATAGGGTATACAATGTGTCAAACAAAGAAGCGAGAGCGGATCATTTTTGTTATCGCGCAAAAAATAATTCCCTGCAGTCAACTTAACTAGCTTCATACTAATCAAATACTAGTCAGCCAAACGGCCTCAACTAGTTCGAGTTCTGTAATTTATCCATATTAGAAAGTGTTATTTTTAATACGGCGATGTCCTACGAGATGGCAATTGTCCTCCTCTGAATCAGCACCATACCAATTGGCTGAGTAGTCAGCCTCTGCATCAGGAAAATACCAGTTCATATATGCATCAGAATCATACCAGTTGGCATATTACTTAAAAAAAAGCATCAGAACTATACCAGTTGTCATACTACTTCATATTTGCATCAGAATCATACCAGTTGACATACTAATTCATTTATGCATCCGAATCATACCAGTTCATTTATTTATTTATTTATTTAGTTAGTTATAAGTCTTTGGAATACAATCCTTACAGACTATGCACTTAAATAATTATAGATTACATACTAAATTTGTGAATAAATCAAGTCGATTGGCATCGAAAAATCCAAAGTGATAGCATCACTTAACGAATTAAACTCCCTTAACACATTACGAAGAAACCGTTGAGGAACATTAAACTGAATCCTTTCTAATAAGTAGGGACAGTCGATTAAGCCCTTGACAATTTTAAAAGTAAACGACAAAGAGAGTATAGATCTTCGACTCTCCAGGGATTTTAGACTTATCAGTTTTAGACAGAGCAGTATAAGATGGTATGGGCTCCTCAAAATTTAACGACCAAAGAGCATGTTTGAGAAAGCGTTTTTGTTTATAGCTGTCATAGTACTAGGTCGCCAAATAAAGACAGCATATTCTAAATGAGACCTGAAAAAACAAGTATAGAGAGCTTTGAAAGTATATGGGTCACAAAATTTCGCGTAATTGCGCCTAACAAAACCCAACATTGAGTAGGATTTACACGTAACGTGGCTAATATGACTATTGAAGGAAAACTTGCTATCAAAAATAACCCCAAGGTCCTTAATCTCACTAAGACATTGTAGTTCACAGTTAGAAATTCTATTGTTTGAGCGAACTATATTGGATGACTTAGAATAGGTCACATGAAAGCATTTAGATGCATTTAAGGACAGATGAGACTTGAGACACCACTGATGTAGCTTGGTAATGTCGCTTTGTAATGCAATATATCATCAGTTGACTTAATAATAGAGAACAATTTTAAGTCATCAGCGTAAAGGAGGCATTTAGCTAATGTAAAGCAGTTACTAATGTCATTAATAAAAAGATTAAATAATAATGGACCTAGAATACTCCCCTGTGGTACCCCTGAAGAGGCAATAAAGGGAGTAGAAGACTCCCCATCAACAGTGACAACACTCCGCCTACTGGATAAATATGAACTTAACCATAACAGGAAGGAAGAGTGAAAACCAAGGCACCCAAGTTTATTTATTAAAACTCTATGAGAGACCCTATCAAAGGCTTTTGAAAAGTCAGTATAGATACAATCTACCTGACAGCCAGCTGAAAAAGACTCAATGCAATACTCACTAAAAACAGCTAGGTTAGAAATCGTCGATCTCTCCACAACGAATCCATGCTGATAAGGAGAAATAAGAGACTTAACCGCAAAGCTTAACTTGGCGTTGACTGCATGTTCAAAAATTTTGGAAACAGTGGTCAGTTTGGATATGGGTCGGTAGTTACGCACATCATTTTTGTTGCCACTTTTGAAGATAGGCGTAATAGACGTAACCTTCCAATCATCAGTAAAATTCCCAGAGGAGAGTGATTTGTTGAAAATAAGTTGGAGAGGATAAACCAGGGCCGGACAATTTTTCAATAAGATGGGAGAAAATCCGTCTAAATCTGTTTGAGAAGAAGCTTTAAGATTATTAATAGCTCTACTAATATCATCAGAAGAAAGATGTAATGCTCCGAAATTTAAGGCAGAGTTCAGACTATTCGAAAAATCAAGCGGCTGATTACAATCGTCCACAGAAAAATTAGATTTAAAAAAATCAGCAAATAAGTTAGCAGCCTCAATTGGAGTTTTCGCCGAGTTATCATCAAGGAAAACACCGGTAGGCACACTAGCGGAACACTATTTGTCCTTAAGATATTTCCAAAAACTTTTTGGATTCGAGTTAATGTTTCCCTCGAGATTGCGTATATACTCAGAATAGAGAGTTTTATTCAAAATATTAAAGTCCTTTAGGTATAACTTATATTTATTAAAGAACACGTTACTCTTACTTTTATGAATTTTTTTTAAGAATTTGTTTTTAAGATTCTTGAGTTTTTTTAATTCCTTAGTGTACCAAGGTAATTTGTAAGCTATTTTTACCCGCAGGGGATTCTATCCAAACATTGGGTGGATACAATAGACTTAAAACTGGAAAAGCTAACAGAAGTATCAAGCCCACCAAGTAGCTCCTCCCAATTTATTTCAAGTAAAAAATCATTGAGACTTGCAAAGTCACACAAAGAATAGTTAAAGATTAATCTATTGTCTACTACCGGAGGAAAATGATAGAAACTAAACTCAACGACAAGTGGAAGATGATGTCTGTCCTTAGAAGTAACTGGATTCAAGCACTCGCTAACTTCACAACAAAAATTGTCACTTATAAATATAAGGTCCAACAATCTGTTTAGAGTATTAAAATACTTATTAATTTGAGTTAAGTTAAGACTAAGTACATTGTCAATAAAATACAATTCTTGACTTGAGATGACATTGTTGGGCGTGAGACCGTAATTATTAGAAATGCTGGTTGACCAATTAATGTTAGAGAGATTGAAATCGCCTAGCACGCAGAGATGATGCTCTTTAACGTTGTATAGGACTAATGATGGGATATTATCTGCATGGGCCTTGTATAACTCAAAAGAGCTGCCCGGTGGCACATACGACGCGAGAATATATAAAGAGCCTTGCTGTGTGGAACCACTGACACATACACAAAGCTGATCCAGTAAAGAGTCCCCGTTCATAAGTGGTACTAAAGACGCTTGCAATTGAAGCTTAATGGCGATAAGAACGCCACCTCCTCGAAGGCAGCCAGTTTTTACAGCATCACGATCTTTACGAAATACATTGAACAAGTTTGAGTTGAAGAATTCGCCATCAAAAAAGTTTTTGTTAAACCATGTTTCAACGAAAACAAAGATGTCGTAATTCATTCGTTCACTAAAGTTTAGCACCAATTCAGACTTGGTTCTCATACCAGATACATTTTGAAAATAAATTTTCAGTTCGCTCTTATTGTTTATGTGTAGTCGGGTACTACTTGCTACGTCCGTAATAGCTTTCGACGACCCTTCCGAAAAATCTGAAAAGGCTTTACGGTAACATTTGTTGGCCAGATATCCGAACATAATAATTTTTCATAAGAGGACTCAGGAACTCCTAATTTAAAATTAATCCTATTCAGGGATTGAATTGAGACATCCTTCTTTATCAGCCTAGTGCATGAAAGTAGAGTTATATCTAAATCAATATGTTTTGCTACATAATTTTTTATATCATCCTCAGATACGGATGGTGAAAAAGAAGCCAAATGAAGCCATTTGTAGCGGTCAGCGACATTCAGATCAGTTTTATCATTACCCAGCAAACAATTGGAGTCATAAATGAGTCCGAAAGGAGTCCTAAATGGGAGCGTTTACGCTCTTTATGAGCTCATTTATGAGTCCGTAATGAGGGTATTTCCCTTCTTGCGATGGTCGTCCGATATGAGCTATTTTTCATAGATCATATGAGCCTAAATAAGAGTCATATATGAGCCCAAACAAGAATCATTTATGACTCCTTTTGGACTCATAAACTGCTCACATTAGGGCTCTTATCTGATGCTTTTTGGACTCCGAACAGACACCTATAGGACGCTGGGTGTTTCTTAAACCTCATATGTATATTGAACCATATAGACCTCCCGTAACGGCTATTTTGGACACAAACAAATCAAAAATTATGTAATAAGTCATTTATTATCTTAACGTACAAAGATAAGTTTAAATATGGAAAGAGTAAACACTATAATAAAGTCTTGCAAATAGTATACTTCTGCAGGCAGCCAGCGAAATGCTATGCCGCGAAACTCTTCGTTGTTCGTGCAATGACAGCAAATAAGAAGCGAACTTTCATCGTGGTTATACCAAGAGCATCGCACGCTTCGAGCAAATTGTTTGCAAATTGATGGCCATGGAAGTCACTATTTTATTTTGTCTCCTGGTTCCTTCTTACCCCGTTTGGTCAACTGAAGCAGTTCTGGCCCAGTGGTTCCCATGATATGGGAGGCTGTGTATGGTTCGAAAACTGGTCGCAAAATGTTAGGTGCATTTTTCCCCAGCAGACTCCTTCTGGCACTATTCGTGGTACTTTCTTCATCCAAGTCGGTCGCAATAATATTGGCGGCTTCGATGCCGTTAAATCGGCAATTAGGTTTTGCCATTGAATAATAATAAGCAATAAAGATTTTATTTTGATTTTAAATGAAAAAATTCAAAGAAAAAATATGAAACTGTCTGCCTATGCTGCTTTGTTGAAATTATACTTTTGGCTTACGGCTCATAAATTTCATCATATCGGAGTCATAAAAGATTTATACATGATCATATTTCTGAGGCTCCAAATTTTCCAATATTTAGGACTCATATCGGACTCCTGAATTATGAGTGCTCAGAAAATGTTTGATGGGTAGTTCCTCTTATTCGAATAATATTATCACTTCGACGTTTATGCGACCCCTTTACCCATTGTGCATTCTCAGCAACATTATTTGTCACATCAGTAGGCATACGAGTAGAGGCAGCAGCTTCAGATGCAGTCACTGAAGTCGTAATAGCAGTAGAAGCACAAACATTTTTATTGAGCAGTATCAGTGACATTGCTAGTGTTAATACTAGTGTTAACAATAGGCGGAGGAGAAGCAGAAGAATCGGATGCTGGCGCCGCAGTCACTGCAACCGAAGATGCCGACGCCACAGTGCACGAAGCTGTGACATTGGCACTGGGGAAGCCGTTGTTTTTGTAGAAATATTATTAGAATTGACACTCTTGTTCGGTAATAGAGTATGAGCGTATGAAAGTGTGCCAACGAAAGATGGAACAGAGGGAGCACACGCAGATAATGTATTAACTGGCATCGAAGAGTAATTAGCTTCGCTGTTAACTCTTAGCCTCAAACTGTCAAAGGCAACATTGAACGAGTTGCGCAGACTTTTTATTTCAGACGTGAGTGCAGCAATCATTTTGTCTTTATCAGCAAGTTTGCTTTGGCTAGATTGAAGGGCCGAATTCATATTGGCAGAATCGAGCACTAGCTTATTGTTTGCAGCAGTAAGCTCAGTCACCAATTTCAATACACTAGCATTTTCAGCTTGAAGAGAGATTATTAGACGAAAAAGAGAGTTTAATGTTATTTGACTGTTCTCAGCATTAATAAGAGAAATATCATTATGCTCCGAAGAATCATAACACTTCTGAGAATCAGAAGGGGAAGAAGAAGTGATGACGGTAGACGGTTTCTCCTTTGCAGCAGGTGGAGGAGGAGAACGAAGGGAAATCCGACGATGAGCAGCACAACCATCGCAGAAAAAAGATTGACCAGCACTTTGCAAGAAATCGACATCGGCCGGACGAATACCAACACAAGTAACGTGGAAAAGATCGTTGCACTTTGCACACTGCACTTTCTGTTCTTTCGGGAGATTTCTATCAACCCTATGACCGCAAACACAAGGCACTATTGTTGTTTATGCGTGAATAAGCAAAATAAAGTTTTAAATAATTTATTTAATTTTTATTATTGAATTGTCACAATAAAAAGAGTCACTATCTCATGATTATAGATTAGATAATAGCCAATTATTTCGGGATACACTAAAGAGAAAAGTCACATTCTCAGTAATATTAATATCAGTAAATATAAAACGAAATAGGAATGCAAGCAAAACACGTCCGAACAGCGCGCCTATTCTATTCTATTATGTATCATAATCATATCAGCTCGCAATGTTCCAGCATAAGCGAATACACCAAGCCACATGGCTGTCCCCTGATTAAAGAACTAGAAACCAGATTGATCATGTCATGATCGACGGCAGACACAGTTCCACCGTTCTGGACGTGCGTACCCTACGTGGTCCCAATATCGACTCGGACCATTATCTTGTTGCAGCCAAGATACGCACACGCCTCTGTGCAGCGAAGAAAGTGCGCACAGTAACGGAAGGAAAGTTTGATGTCGAGAAGCTGCGCACGACACAGACACCTGATAATTTCTCCACTCTACTCTCACACCTGCTATCGGAGAGCAATCTTCGACCTAACGATGTTACCGAGCAATGGAAGCATATCTATAACTCACTACGTACCGCCGCTGAGGCCACTATAGGGTTTCAGCGAGCCCGCAAGGACAACTGGTACGATGAGGAATGTAGCACTGCCTCGGACAAAAAGGACGATGCATACAGGGAGACGATGCGAATGGCCGCAACCCGCAGTGTATGGCAACGCTATAGTGAGGCGACGAAGGAAGAGAGACGCCTTTTCAGAAAAAAGAAACGTGAAGCCGAAAGGCGTGAGTGTCAGGAGTTTGAGATGCTGGCTGACAGGAATGATGCCCGAAAATTCTATGAAAAGATCCGGCGGATGACGGAAGGTTTAAAGACCGGGGCAAGTTCCTGAAGTTCCTGTAAGGACAATAATGGCGACCTGGTAACCGACGTACAGAATGTACTTAAATTATTGAGGGAGCAATTCTCCTTACTGCTAAATTGCGAGATAGACGTCGAACCGGATACCCCAATCCCTGACGATGGAAAAGTCGTCTATGATGAAGTGACGATAGATATATCCCGGCTCAAAAACAACAAATCGCCTGGGAAAGACGAACTACCCGCCGAGCTGTTCAAACACGGAGGCGAAGAGCTGGTAAAAAGCATGCATCAGCTCTTATGCAGAATGTGGTCAGATGAGTGCATGCCTACAGATTGGAATTTAAGTGTGCTCTGCCCAATCCACAAGAAAGGCGATCCCGCTAACCCCACCAACTACCGCGGAATCAGTCTTCTTAATATCGCATATAAGGTTCTTTCTAGCGTATTGTGTGAAAGACTGAAGCCCATCGTAGACAAACTGATTGGACCTTATTAGTGTGGCTTTAGACCTGGTAAGTCTACCATCGACCAAATTTTCACGATACGCCAAATCCTGGCCCATGATAAAAGAATCGACACTCACCATCTCTTTGTCGATTTTAAAGCCGCTTTTGACAGCGCAAAAAGGAGTTGCCTGTATGCCGCCATGTCTGAATTTGACTTCCCTAAAAGGCTTATACGGCTTTGCCAAATGACGTTGAGCCAAACCAACAGCGCCGTCAGAATCGGGAAGGACCTCTCTGAGCCATTTGAAACCAAGCGAGGCTTCAGACAGGGCGACTCCCTTTCGTGCGATTTCTTTAACCTGACGCTGGAGAAGATAATTCGAGCAGCAGAGCTAAACCGCAATGGTACAATCTTTTACAAGAGCTGGCGTATGCCGATGATATTGATATCATTGGCCTCAACAACCGCGCCGTAAGCGCTGTCTTCTCTGGACTGGATAAGGAAGCGAAAAAAGTGGGTCCTGCGGTGAACGAGGACAAGACGAAGTATCTGCTGTCATCAAAGAAAGAATCGGTGCACCTGCGCCTTGGCAGCCAAGTAAACGTTGATAGCTACAAGTTTGAAACGGTGAGAGACTTCGTCTATTTAGGAACCAGCATTAACACCGAAAATAATATCAGTCTAGAAATGCAACGGAGAATCACCCTTACCAGCAAGTGTTGCTTTGGACTAAGTAGGTAATTGAGAAGTAAAGTCCTGTCTCGACAAACAAAGATCATGCTCTATAAGTCTCTCATCATACCAGTCCTGATGTACGGCTCGGAATCATGGACAGTGTCAACAGAAGATGAGATGGCCCTTGGAGTATTTGAGAGAAAAGTTCTCCGGAAGATTTATGGTCCTTCCCGTGATGCCAACAGCGAGTAAAAAAAAACTAATGGCGGCGAAATACCAACAGGTTATCATAACCTCTAACGAGATTTTTAGCCGAGCTTCTCTTTCCAACTTGTGGTGGGTTGCTTTTTGAGTTTTCCTACAAGTTGGTGGGACCTACAGTTTTCTGCCGACTCCGAACGGCACTTGCAAAGCAAATAAATTTTTTGCTGAGAAGCTTCTCATGGCAGAAATACACCCGGAGAGTTTGCCAAACTACTGCCGAGGGGCGACCCCGTTTAGAAAAATTCTTTTTCAAAATAATTTTTGATGTTACTTTTGCCGGGCATCGAACCGCCACGACTTGGTGTAGAAGGCCGAACACTTAACCGCTACACCACAGCGGCCGCCACGGCGAGTATCGAAGGAAATTTAACGATGAGCTGTACGAGCTTTACGCAGACCTGACCATAGTTCAGCGGATTAAAGCCCAAAGGCTCCGCTGGCTGGGTCATGTTATGCGAAAGGACAAAGAAGCACCAGCACAGAAAGTTTTCCTATCGACACCCGAATTCGGCAGCAGAGGAAGGAGGAGACCTCGACTGAGATGGAAACAACAGGTGGAGGATGACTTGAACTACCTTGGGGTTTCCAATTCGCGTCAGTTGTCGCTAAAAAGGAATGACTGACGTGCTTTGATACGAAACGGCCAAAATCGCCTATGCGGTTAAGCGTCATTATGACGCAAGCCAAGATTAGAATCATATCAGTTGCCATACTAGTTCATATAAACATCAGAACCATACCAGTTTACATACTATTCAGTCTATGCGCCAGGACATAATAATCATTATGCACGTTCATATCGTACCAATTGTCATACTAGTCCACTAATTTGACATTCTTTCCAGTTGGTATACTAGTCGGTCTATGCACCAGTATCATAGTCAGCCTCTAGATCAACATATACCAGTTTATTCTTTAGAAAGCAGCGACTATTTGTATTTACCCAAACACGAAAAAGCATCTGTGAATTATGAGATAAAAAAGAAGCAGTTACAAGATAAAAAGAAAAGCAATTGTCTTCTTCTGCATCAGCACCATACCAATTGGTATACTAGTCAGCCTTTGCATCAGCAATATACCAGTTGATATACTAGTTCATACACAGACATAAATGAGCTAAAGGTTCTGATTCTCGGTGAAGTCAAAACAATTTTTTTTCTATATTTTTTAAATTATGTATGTAGTTTATACACGTTTTTGTATTTTTAATTTAATTATAAACAGATTATACTAGTTGATGAAAAGTTCTTAGGTTAAATATGTTTAATTAATTTTAGTTAACACTAGATAAATATATTTTATTGTGTGAAGTGTGAAAATTCGTGGACTAACTAGAGAGAACTGAACTGCACTTTTTGAATTCAACTTGCAATGGCTCCTATCAAGTTGCGCGTTCGCCAAGTTTGATTAAATAGGTAAAGGCCCAATTACATTAAACTTTGTAGCATCCACTTTCATACAAAGTTTGTGGAACGAAGAGAAATTTTGGCAAATGCTCAAAAACGAGGCGCGCATCTGTCAAAGTTTCGAAAAAGCATCTGTGAATTACAAGAGAAAAAAAAGAAGCAAACCAAAAATTTCAAATAATGTTTGCATATTACTATGTAGTATGAAATGGAATCTTTCTGATTAGTATTTTTTCTAAAATAGATTAGACTTTTTTCGACAACACCTTTTTCAGTTTATATTCAGAAAGTTACAATTTATATTCAGAAAATTACAATTCATATTCAGAATTTCCATTTGATATTCAGAAAAATACAATTAACATTCAGAAAGTTACAATTGATATTCAGAAAAATTTCTGAACATAAACTGAAAAAGGTGTAGTATGATTTCAAGCCGAAACTCATACATACTTGCACACTAGTATGAACCAGGATTTTTCTGGCTAGTATGATTTCGCCCAGCACATTTAGTTGTATGCTAGTATGTTTTCTGATTAGATTGGCATTGATTGGTTTAAGGGTAATCAGCAATGAACTAGTATGAAAACACCCATATAATAGCTGCGATCCCTTACTTTTCTGACCAAAACTAGTAAAACTTTCAAAATATAGAAATTAGTAAACGAGCTAGGTTTCTGCTGAGTAGTTTGGAATTGATTAGTTTAAAGGTAGTCAGAAATTAACTAGTATTAATATACCACAAAATGTATAGTCGAAGAACTATATTGTTGCTGAGTAGTTTGGCATTGACTGGTTTAAAGCTAATCAGAAATGAACTAGTATGAATACGCCACAAAATGTATAGTCAATGAACTATATTGTTTGCTGAGTTGTTTGGCATTGACTGGCTTAAAGGTAATCAGAAATGAACTAGTATGAATACACCACAAAATGTAAAGCCAATGAACTAGAATTTTCGCTGAGTAGTTTGGCATTGACTGGTTTAAAGCTAATCAACAATGATCTGGTATGCATATGCCACAAAATGTTTAGTCAATGAACTAGTATGTTTGCTGAGTAGTTCGGATTTTGACTGCATGGTTATTACACAATGTGATAGCAGCTAGTCCTGAGCGCAACAATGTTGACACTGCCACAGTTAGTAGGATCTCTGCCACGCCAAACCGTGGTCTGAATAAATCGTCGTTGAAAGATAAGCCTCCAGACGAGGTGGAACTCGACGATGCGGCGGTGGCAGGGAAGTCTGAGCGCTCTCATGTTGGTGGTGATTCAGAAAAACCTGCACAAATCTAAAGCAGCCTCGACAGTACCAGTCTGACGATGGCGTCGGACGCCAATGCTCATCACGTCCAGTGGGGAGGAGAGTCGTTTTTTGACTATTTGTTAACAACTAACCTGGCAACGTGGGTAATGAACCTACGTTTATTCCTAAAACCCGTAGGTAGGTCATAGATCTCACAATTTGCAGCGAAGGCGCGTATGAGTGGGTCAGAAAATGGCGCGTTCTCGAAGAGCACTCATTCTCCGACCACCGGTACGTAGAAATAGTTCTAGACTTTTCTGTTGAGCAGCCGGTTATGAAACGCAACCTACGTAACACTAACTGGCAGCTACACAATGAAATACTATCTAGGGACTTACCAGCACTGCCCCCACAAGTCCCCTCATCAGTAGGGGAGTTGGACGATCTGGTAAAGACCTTTACAACGGCGCTCTCGAATGCCTTAGAGCAGGCTTGCCCAGTGCCAAAACAACGCGGTAAACATAGGCCGCATTGGTGGTCCTACGACCTGGACTCGCTCGGAAAATCAAGTAGGACACAATTTAATAAGGCCAAGACCCTTGGCACGGAGACTCAATGGCTCGAATATAAAGTTAAACTCAGGGCCTACAAAAAAGCTCTGAGGTAGGCGAAGAGAGTATCGTGGAGAAATTTCTGCACTGGGGTCGAAAATGTCGACGATACAGCGAGACTTAGACGAGTGCTCTCAAAAACTCAAACAGCCACAAGATATTTGCGCAAACCTGACGGATCCTGGACCAGCACGGAGAGGGAAACCCTACAGCTTCTCTTGAATACGCACTTCCCAGGGAACTTGCATGAGGAACCCGTAGCACCTACAACAAACCTGGCTGTATACATACCCATCACGGAGGAAAAGGTTAGGTGGGCGGTTAAAAGCTTCGAACCGTTCAAGGCTGCCGGGCCAGACGGGATTATTCCCGCACAACTCATAAACACGCTGGAGACTTCAGCCAAATGGCTGGTATTTCTCTATACAGCCTGCCTTTCTCTTAGCTACATTCCGTGCTCCTGGAGAAGTGCCACGGTAGTGTTTATTCCTAAGGCGGGGAAGGCGTCTCATTACGAGCCCAAGGACTACAGGCCGATCAGTCTCTCATCCTTTGTGCTCAAAACCTTCGAGAGGATAATAAACGACTACCTCTCCTCTACTATTGATAGCAACTTGATCTGTAGCTATCAGCATGCATACACCAAAGGGAAATCTACAGAAACTGCGCTTCACAGCCTAGTTTCTGTTATTGCAAAATCGCTGTATGAGCAGGAGTACTGTCTTGCGGCCTTTTTAGATATTGAAGGAGCCTTCAACAACATAAGTCCTGATGCTATAAACACCGCTTTAACAAGTCTGGGCATAAGCAGGTCTCTTATTGGACTTATTGATCAACTACTAAAGGGTAGACGAATAGTTTCATCACTGGGCTCGGTTGACTTATCACGCTATATCACAAGGGGAACGCCTCAGGGTGGTGTTCTCTCCCCGCTTCTATGGAACCTCACGGTCAACTCGATGCTGCGAGACACAAGCTGGGGGGCGGGAAGGTAGTGGCATATGCAGACGACTTAGCTATAGTATACAGGAGCAAATTCCCACAAACCCTGTGCGACTTGATGCAAGTAGCACTGCGAGAGGTTTCCTCATGGTGCTCGCGCTGCGGACTGAGCATCAACCCGGGAAAAGTAGAACTGGTTCTCTTTACCAACCGCTATAAGATACCACCGCTAATACTACCAAAACTGAATGACGTCCACCTGAACTTGGCTGACAAAGTAAAGTTCTTGGGCACAGTTCTGGATAGGAAACTAACCTGGAAGGAGAATGTTCTTCAGCGCCAGAAAAAAGCGTGTATTGCACTCTACACGTGCAAAAGAGCCATTGGAAAGAAATGGGGGCTCAGCCCCAAAATATGCAAATGGATCTACACTGCAATCATTCGACCAATCATGCTCTATGGAGTTGTGGTATGGTGGCCTGCGCTGAGCAAGGCAACAAACCTTAATCTGCTAGGTAAAGTACACAGATTTTGCATGATCTGTATAAGTGGTGCGTTAAGAACAACGCCCAATGAAGCACTCCAGGCCATTCTTGGCATTTTTCCATTCGATCTGGAAGGGCACCGGGTGGCAGCAGCATCGGCTCTGCGTCTAAGGGACGCCACTCATGGCGGCACTTCCATTTATACTGATGGCTCGAAGTTAGACGGCAGAGTTGGAGGAGGGGTTTATTCAAAGGATCTGAACCTTGAGCTCTCCTTCAGACTACCTGATCACTGCAGTGTCTTCTAGGCTGAAGTTTCAGCAATCATGGACGCCGCGGCTTGGTTAGGCCAACACACTATCGGACAGGACATTTTTATATTCAGCGACAGCCAGGCGGCCATCAAATCCCTTGGCTCTTATTCGTCCAACTCTGAACTGACGCTCAGCTGTCGTCGATCTCTACAAGAGATGGCCCAACAGAATCTCGTGAACCTCACATGGGCCCCGGGGCATAGGGGAGGGAAATTTTAGGGCAGACGAACTTGCGAGGCAGGGCACGACCAAGCAGGTTCTTCGGGATAAAGAGCGCTTAGGTATGCCGTTTGCCACATGCAAGCTTATGCTGAAGGAGTACACACTCCGCCAAGCCAACGAAAGATGGCTGCAATCTCCAGGATGCCGGATATCCAAAGACCTGGCCGAAAAGGGATCAAGACAAATTTATGCCCTAAGGAGAAGAGAAATCTCCATATTAATAGGCGTATTAACTGGGCACTGCCTCCTTGGTAGGCACGCAGAAAGACTAGGTGTGCCCTACCGACGATGCTATAGGAGTTGTAAGGATGATGAGGAGGAGGAAAAGGTGGAGCACCTCATCTGCAACAGCCCGGCTTTAAGTGGCGCGAGAATGCGCTTTTTGGGAGTTGGTTAGCCTACGCCAGGTCACGGAGCTGAACATTAAGGACCTGATGACCTTCATCAAGTCATCTAAATGGTTCGAGGAGGAGTAACGGTGTCGGTATAGGAACGTCAGTCCCGGGATTCTGCTATGTGGAGAATTCCGTTAATACCGGGATTTTCCATATCCTGGTTCTAAAACTAATCAACAATGAACTGGTATGCATATGCCACAAAATGGATAGTCAATGAACTAGTATGTTTGCTGATTAGTTCGGAATTTGACTGCAGGGGAAGTATCTGCTGTCATCAAAGAAAGAATCGGTGCACCTGCGCCTTGGCAGCCAAGCCACCGTTGATAGCTACAAGTTTGAAACGGTAGTATTTGAGAGAAAAGTTCTCCGGAAGATTAATGGCGGCGAAATACCACCAGGTTATCATAACCTCTAACGAGATTTTTAGCCGAGCATCTCTTTCCAACTTGTGGTGTGTTGCTTTTTGAGTTTTCCTACAAGTTGGTGGGACCTACAGTTTTCTGCCGACTCCGAACGGCACTTGCAAAGCAAATAAATTTTTTGCTGAGAAGCTTCTCATGGCAGAAATACACCCGGAGAGTTTGCCAAACTACTGCCGAGGGGCGACCCCGTTTAGAAAAATTCTTTTTCTAAATAATTTTTGATGTTACTTTTGCCGGGCATCGAACCGCACGACTTGGTGTAGAAGGCCGAACACTTAACCGCTACACCACAGCGGCCGCCACGGCGAGTATCGAAGGAAATTTAACGATGAGCTGTACGAGCTTTACGCAGACCTGACCATAGTTCAGCGGATTAAAGCCCAAAGGCTCCGCTGGCTGGGTCATGTTATGCGAAAGGACAAAGAAGCACCAGCACACAAAGTTTTCCTATCGACACCCGAATTCGGCAGCAGAGGAAGGAGGAGGCCTCGACTGAGATGGAAACAACAGGTGGAGGATGACTTGAACTACCTTGGGGTTTCCAATTGTCGTCAGTTGTCGCTAAAAAGGAATGACTGACGTGCTTTGATACGAAACGGCCAAAATCGCCTATGCGGTTAAGCGTCATTATGACGCAAGCCAAGATTACAATCATATCAGTTGCCATACTAGTTCATATATGCATCAGAATCTTACCAGTTGACATACTAGTTCATATGTACATCAGAATCATACCAGTTGACATACTATTCAGTCTATGCGCCACGACATACTAATCATTATGTACGTTCATATCGTACCAATTGTCATACTAGTCCACCAATTTGACATTCTTTCCCGTTGGTATATGCACCAGTATCATAGTCAGCCTCTAGATCAACATATACCAGTTTATTCTTTAGAAAGCAGCGACTATTTGTATTTACCCAAACACGAAAAAGCATCTGTGAATTATGAGATAAAAAAGAAGCAGTTACAAGATAAAAAGAAAAGCAATTGTCCTCTTCTGCATCAGCACCATACCAATTGGTATACTAGTCAGCCTTTGCACCAGCAATATACCAGTTGATATACTAGTTCATACACAGACATAAATGAGCTAAAGGTTCTGATTCTCGGTGAAGTCAAAACAATTTTTTTTCTATATTTTTTAAATTAAGTATGTAGTTTATACACGTTTTTGTATTTTTAATTTAATTATAAACAGATTATACTAGTTGATGAAAAGTTCTTAGTTTAAATAGGTTTAATTAATTTTAGTTAACACTAGATAATAACTTTTTGAATTCAACTTGCAATGGCTCCTATCAAGTTGCGCGTTCGCCAAGTTTGATTAAATGGTAAAGGCCCAATTACATTAAACTTTGTAGCATCCACTTTCATACAAAGTTTGTGGAACGAAGAGAAATTTTGGCAAATGCTCAAAAACGAGACGCGCATCTGTCAAAGTTTCGAAAAATCATCTGTGAATTACAAGAGAAAAAAAGAAGCAAACCAAAAATTTCAAATAATGTTTGCATATTACTATGTAGTATGAAATGAAATCTTTCTGATTAGTATTTTTTCTAAAATAGATTAGACTTTTTTCGACCACACCTTTTTCAGTTTATATTCAGAAAGTTACAATTTATATTCAGAAAATTACAATCCATATTCAGAATTTCCATTTGATATTCAGAAAAATACAATTAACATTCAAAAAGTTACAATTGATATTCAGAAAAATTTCTGAACATAAACTGAAAAAGCTGTAGTATGATTTCAAGACGAAACTCATACATACTTGCACACTAGTATGAACCAGGATTTTTCTGGCTAGTATGATTTCGCCCAGCAAATTTAGTTGGATGCTAGTAGGTTTTCTGATTAGATTGGCATTGATTGGTTTAAGGGTAATCAGCAATGAACTAGTATGAAAACACCCATATAATAGTTGTGATCCCTTACTTTTCTGACCAAAACTAGTAAAACTTTCAAAATATAGAAATTAGTAAACGAACTTTCAAAATATAGAAATTAGTAAACTAGTAAAACTTTCAAAATATAGAAATTAGTAAACGAGCTAGGTGCTGAGTAGTTTGGAATTGATTAGTTTAAAGGTAGTAAAAGAAATTAACTAGTATTAATATACCACAAAATGTATAGTCGAAGAACTATATTGTTGCTGGTTGTATACTAGTATGAAATGGACATTTCCTGACTAGTATGAATTCAGCCAGAAAATTCTAGTTGTATACTAGTATGAAATGGATATTTCCTGACTAGTATCAGTTCTGCCAGAAAATTATAGTTGTATACTAGTTAATCCAACTAGGAGTACTCCATCGCGTATTCAGTTTATATTCAGAAAGTTACAATTTATATTCAGAAAATTACAATCCATATTCAGAATTTCCATTTGATATTCAGAAAAATACAATTAACATTCAGAAAGTTACAATTGATATTCAGAAAAATTTCTGAACATAAACTGAAAAAGGTGTAGTAAGATTTCAAGCCGAAACTCATACATACTTTCACACTAGTATGAACCAGGATTTTTCTGGCTAGTATGATTTCGCCCAGCAAATTTAGTTGTATGCTAGTATGTTTTCTGATTAGATTGGCATTGATTGGTTTAAGGGTAATCAGCAATGAACTAGTATGAAAACACCCATATAATAGCTGTGATCCCTTACTTTTCTGACCAAAACTAGTAAAACTTTCAAAATATAGAAATTAGTAAACGAGCTAGGTTTCTGCTGAGTAGTTTGGAATTGATTAGTTTAGAGGTAGTCAGAAATTAACTAGTATGAAAATACCACAAAATGTATAGTCGAAAACTATATTGTTGCTGAGTAGTTTGGCATTGACTGGTTTAAAGCTAATCAGAAATGAACTAGTATGAATACACCACAAAATGTATAGTCAACGAACTATATTGTTTGCTGAGTTGTTTAGCATTGACTGGCTTAAAGGTAATCAGAAATGAACTAGTATGAATACACCACAAAATGTAAAGCCAATGAACTAGAATTTTTGCTGAGTAGTTTGGCATTGACTGGTTTAAAGCTAATCAACAATGATATGGTATGCATATGCCACAAAATGTTTAGTCAATGACCAAGTATGTTTGCTGAGTAGTTCGGATTTTGACTGCATGGTTATTACACAATGTGTATGAACATAATTATTTTATGTTCATAAATGCTTTGTAGCATAATATGCATTGCAATTGCTCAAAGCATTCATCAACATAATAATAATTACCCTGCAGCGAAAGCAACTAGTTGAAAACTACTTTACAACTAGTTTTGTAGTGTTTTGTCTTTTTTCTATATAAGTAACTGGTATTTTTTACGTGTTGATGTCATGTGATTTTCATGACTTACCCTTTATTTTATCATGTGCCTTTATTTTCATGTTTATTCTTAAGAAAGCTGCGACTATTTGTATTTACGCTATCACGAAAAAGCATCTGTGAATTATAAGAGAAAAAAGAAGCAAACGAAACGAATGAATTTTTTATTTTTTAACTGGTATGATTTCATCCAGAAAAATCTAGTTGTATACTAGTATGGAATGGACATTTCCTGACTAGTATGAATTCAGCCAGAAAATTCTAGTTGTATACTAGTATGAAAAGGACATTTTTTGACTAATATGAATTCAGCCAGAAAATTCTGGTTGTATACTAGTATGAAATGGACATTTCCTGACTAGTATGAATTCAGCCAGAAAATTATAGTTGTATACTAGTATGAAATGGATATTTCCTGACTAGTATGAGTTCTGCCAGAAAATTATAGTTGTATACTAGTTAATCCAACTAGGAGTACTCCATCGCGTACTCCATGGAACACTCAAAAAATAGTGTTTTCCAAAAAAGGTCCAACTAGACTACTCCAGTTGGAGGAGAACGCGTAGCGAGAGAGGGACACCTGCTCCAACTCTCGCTTTACATTAGAGCACTCTATGGATTACTAATTGTATACAAATGGTCCAATCCTAGGACATCGCCATGTTAATTGGAGCACCTTTTTTGTATGAAATTGGACTAATATTCCGGTATTGGAATACTCTACAGAGTATTGATTTTTGCAAGGGAACAGAAATAAACAACACCACTTCATTGATCAGTGCGCTCACACAAGCGAAGTAAGTAAAGAGCGTAATAATCTGTGTGAATTTGGTTCTCAATTCTACGGACAATCGTGTCTAATTGTGCCTACGGCTGAACTAAAAAGAAATTTAAAATTGTAAACATGTTATTGTTGTAGTTGTATGCATGATACATTATGAGGTGTTTCGACTGTTCTCTTTGCTTCGCTGACAATGTCATCAATATCGCTTTTTGTGTTCACACCTATCGACTCTTTACTTCGCTCTTACAATGTAAGACTTACATATACTTTGCCTCTTAAACTATAAGCAGATGCTATTTATTTTTGACGCCACACAGCTGAGGCATGGTACATGACTTCTCTATTTAGTTTGGTTAAACTCTCATATACATAGAGTATTAACGACCTTTTCTTCGATTTGCAGAACGCAACAATAGCTTTCAGTTGGCTTCTGTCGTGTGCTGTGTTGAGTTTAATGAATGGAAGCGGGACTGGATCTGTTGATGTTGTTGTTTGCGCGCATACCAAACAAAAAATTTCCGCAACATAGGAGGCTCAATATTTATTACACGCCACAGCTTTGAAAATATGTCGCGGTATTCCTGTAAAGACAATATCAGTGGAGGCCGCATTTTCTTCGAGTTTTTGAATCTCTTCACCCATATAATTTGATTTGCGTTTTAACTAATCCAATACGTTCCTTTGCATTCGCAGGTTTTATTAATTTTGTGAATTTTTGATACTTAGAGAAAATTGACAAAGATTTACACAGCGATGGATGGTTTTTCGGACACAGAACTACTGTTTCTCCACCGAAGCGGTTAAAGCAATTGCTTTTAACAAATCAGCTGCGATGCCCTGTAGTATTTCTAAAGCAACTTTCATATAACCGTGCCAATTTCATACCTATAAGCCGCGACATATTTTCCATATGATACACGGAATATGAGTATATTATTAGTCGTGCATATTTATACAGAAGCACACTCAGGTTTTCTATTTGCATTCCTTCATACAACTTTTTTGTGTATTGTTGGTTTGCTCTACCTATGGTGTGTACTTATGTATTAATTATGAATGTTTCTTATTGGAGCTTAGATCGAAAATTGTTTCTACCTGCTGTACTTTTTACTAGTACTAGGGTATTCTAATTTTTGATGTTACGAAATTTTATGAATTTTTGATACTTAGGGAATTTCCAGGCTCCACATCAGATGGTTTTTCGGACACGGAACTACTGTGTCTGCACCATCAGGGCATCGTAGCTGATTTGTTAAAAACAATTGCTTTAACCGCTTCGGTGCAGGCACAATAGTTCTGTGTCCGAAAAACCATCTGATGTGGAGCCTGTCTTTGTCAACTTTCCCTAAGTATCAAAAATTCATAAAATTTCGTAACATCAAAAATTAGAATATCCTAGTACTAGTAAAAAGTACAAAAGGTAGAAACAATTTTCGAGCTAATGTCCAATAAGAAACATTATTAATTTTGCATATCAGCACACTTTCAGTAAAATTTCTTCACAATATATAACGGAAAAGTTCGAATTTTTGCCAGCGAAATTTCACACGTCTTTGAGCATTACACATCATGGAGGCTGAACTTTCCGACAGTGGGTCCAAATACACCCTTTTTGGCCAACCTGGCTTTAAAGTCGCCAAGCATGACTTTGATATCATGACGGGAGCAGCGCTCTTAAGTTTCTTCTAATTTCATGAGTATCAAGCTAGCTAAGCACCCTAATGCAATCGAGTCGGGACCGGGTGGATAATTTGCCGTTATTCTGCCGTGATTTTGCCGGGAAAGAATTAATTTTGCCGGGTAATTTTTTCCCGGAATTTTGGGGTTTTTCTGACTAGTATGATTTCGCCCAGCAAATTATAGTTGTATCCTAGTATGTTTTCTGATTAGATTGGCATTGATTGGTTTAAGGGTAATCAGCAATGAACTAGTATGAAAACACCCATTTTTTGGCTCTGTGAACTTACGTTTGGAAAATATATATCTTGCGCAATTGTTCAACGCAAGTTGTAACCTATTCTGTGATTCGCGATCCAGATTGCCGAAAACGGCTGCGCCAAAATCAATGGGACTATGAGAGTTCGCACAAGTTTCAATTTTACATTAATTGGAATGAAATTAATTATGGCAGTGTCTTGCAATAATAAAGATGACAATGATCGCACTAGCTGCCATGAATAAGTAATGCAGATGGCCTTAGTCTTTGTTGCGTTTAAATTAAGTTTATTATTATTTGCCCAGTATGGAGTCGTGGTATGGTGGCCTGCGCTAAGAAAGGCAACAAACCTAAATCTGTTAGGGAAAGTCCACAGATCGAGCATGATCTGTATAAGCGGGGCGTTAAGAATAATGCCCAATGAAGCTCTCCAGGCCATTCTTGGCTTTTTGCCACTCGATCTGGGAGGGTACCGGGCAGCAGCAGCATCGGCTGTGCGTCTAAGGGAAACGTCCGTCTGGGGCGCAAGCACTATTGGACACTCCTGTATTCTAAGATCTTACAACTTTCTCCCTCTGAGCACAGATCGGTGTGCGACCACAACAGTCGGAGATTGTTGTTTTAGAATAAACATTCCCAGCAGGGAAGACTGGGAGAACATAGATCGGTGTCCCGCTACTAATGGCGGCACTTTTATATACACCGACGGCTCGAAGTTAGACGGCAGAGTCGGAGGAGGGGTTTACTCAAGGGATTTGGACCTAGAACTCTCCTTTAGACTACCTGATCACTGCAGCGTCTTCCAGGCTGAAGTTTCAGCAATCATGGACGCCGTGACTTGGATAGGTGAACGCACCATCGGACAGGATATCTGTATTTTCAGCGACAGCCAAGCGGCCATCAAATCCCTTGGCTCTTACTCGTTCAACTCTGAACTGACGCTCAGCTGTCGTCGATCTCTTCAAGAGATGGCCCAACAGAACCGCGTGAACCTCACATGGGTCCCGGGACACAGGGACATTGAGGGAAACTGTAGGGCAGACGAACTTGCCAGGTAGGCCACGACCAAGCAGATTCTTCAAGATAAAGAGCGCATAGGTATGCCGTTTGCCACGTGCAAGCTAATGCTGAAGGAGCATACACTCCGCGAAGCCAACGAAAGATGGCTACAAGCCCCAGGGTGCCGGATATCCAAGCAAACCTGGCCAAAATGCGATCTTAAAAGATCTAGACACATATACGCCCTAAAAAGGAAGGAAATCTCCATATTAATAGGTGTTTTAACCGGGCACTGCACCGGGCTAGGCGTTCCCTACCGACGATGCTGCAGGAGTTGCAAAGATGATGACGAAGAGGAAACGGTGGGGCACCTCATCTGCAACTTCCCGGCCTTAAGCGGAGCGAGAAGGCGCTCTCTGGGAGTTCCCTTCCTGGTTAGCTTAAGCCAGGTCGCGGAGCTAGACATAAAGGACTTGATGGCCTTCATCAAGTTATCAAAATGGTTCGAGGAGGGGTAGCGGTGTCGGTTAGGGGTGTCAGTCCCGGGTTTCGGCTATATGGAGAGTCCCGACAGCACTGGGATTTTCCATATGGCCGGGCCCCGGGACTGACTTTCCTAGTGTTTGGTGGTATCACAACGGGCCTTTTATTACTGGCCTAGGTGTGCCTTTGCGGCAGCCGCTTCTACCTACCTACCTATTATTTGCCCATAAAGATATGCTTTCAAGATCTTCATTCATTCTGAAAAACTTCATTCCTCTGATAGTCCAACCGGACGAGACAAATTTACCTGAGCGTCGTCTGCATTCAAATGTATTGATACACTCTTGCAACAATGGGTCATATCGTTTATGAACATTGTGGTACCCCCGAATCCAGACGCTTCATCTCAGAACAACTATTATCAGTCACTACTTTCGGCCACCGATTTCATACATAGCTTTCTTGGAAAATGCAAAATATTTTAATAATTTTAAGCAATCCAGTATTACAGCTATGGAAGGTTCTGTAACCAGACTGATTTTCATTCATAAAGTTATTGGTATTAAGGTAATCCGTAATTTTTGCGACCATCATTTTCTCCCAGACTTTTGATAAAACCGGTAGAATGCTTATTGGACGAAAATCAGCTGATAAAATTGCCGACGGTTTCTTAGCAACTGGAATATATATATTTTCCAAGAATCAGGAAATGTTGAAGTTGTGATGGAAAAATTATTTATGTGAGTAAGAGACGAGGCTATGTTGTGTACAATTAGTTTCAAAAATCTATAGATTTCTATAGAAAGTTCAGTTTTTCATTTATATTAGGATACATCCATACGCTGTTCCAATTAAGAATATTACATAGCTTCATACGCAAGTTGGAGTTGGAGTGCAATTGAGGTCAATATCATAAGATAGAAACAGCATGTCATGGTCTGATACCCCGGCAAACGAAAACTGGTCGTAATGAAGCACGTCGGAACTGTTGGATGTACATATCAAGTCTAGCATGCTAGGTTTGCAGTTTGGTGAAAGGTTAGGTTCAAGTGGCTGCCGCAGAGGCACACTTAGGCCAGTTTTCAAAGGTCCGTTGTGATACCACCAACACAAGGAAAGTCAGTCCCGGGACCCAGCCATATGGAAAATCCCTGAGTTGTTGGGATTTTCCACATGGCAGAATCCCGGGACTGACACTCCTAAACCCACACCGTTACTCCTCCTCGAACCACTTAGATGACTTTGGTGAAAAGCGAGTGGGAAATTTATTCAAAGCATCCATGCCAAGATCGCGAATCGTTGTTGAGCATATCAATATTTACATAAGTCCCCGCAGTGTAAAATATGTTCATACGCATGTGAAAGTTGTTCTAATTGCGAACACAGAGAATCCAATTCTGGGGTTGTATGCGCATATAACACTGCGGTACAAAAACGAACTTTTTTTCTGTCCTATGAACCAAAAAAACTTTTTCGGAAAGTGGACAAAAAATAAAAATACACGTGTATCGGCGATTTTCTTGTACACGTCAGAATTATTTATTTTTATGTATGTATGTACATAAAAAAATTCTGAAGTGTACATATAATTTGAATTTTTTGGCACAATTTTCAGAAAATTTTTGAGTATGCAGTTTTGTAGCCCATTAAATTTTACTCTAAGAATGTGTAAATTAGAACTCGCTAAAAATTTTACTTGATTTTTTAGTGTTGAGTGTTATTTTCCATACAAGCCACAAACTAAATTTACTTTTGTATGGAAGAAAACACTCAACACCCTTGAAAGAAAAATTCTGATAATTCAGGGAAATTTGTAGGGAGATCTAACTTGCACATTCTCAGAGTAAAATTGTATGGGCTACAAAACTGCATACTCAAAACTTTTCTGAAAATTTTTCCAAAAAAGTTGAAAATTTTTTTATGTACGTACATAAAAAAAATTATTCTGACGTGTGCCTGAAAATCGGCGATACACGTGTATTTTTATTTTTTGTCCACTTTCTGAAAAAGTCTATTTGGTTCAGAATGTGTGTAGCACTTCGTAAAACTATCTCCGACCTCCATAATTATAAATTCAACGGGATCACTTACACTTGATTTATAAATCACTTTTTGGGAAATATTATTCTTACAATATATGGCGACGCCGCCACCTCTAACAACAGTTTTCCTATCGTTTCTTGTTACCCTGAAGCAGTGTAACTTATACACACTATCGCCAATATCTTCATTAAACCACGTCTCTGTAACGCATATCATATTAATCTTTAAGTTTTCTAAAATATAGTTGAAGTAATCAAGCTTTGGCATATATATGGCATAGCTGAAAACCTGGGTGACTTTTGCTTACAGTATTTAACATAAACTTAACACATCCTCTGTCAGTGTTGAAAAACTCATTTATGCTAACCATGATAATAAACGCACCCAGCACTGTATAATTGACCTTGAACAGTGGAATGACTAAATCAAAACGAAGTGACAAAAATGAAAAAAAAAGATCATACATATTAATACATACATACATCTGTGAAAGAGAAAGACAGGTACTTTGACTAAGAACTAAAGCAGGCCGAGGCATTTTTGTAACTGAGGTAGTGTTAGTGAGCGCACCACTGAAATGCTTTCGTTTGTTTCTGTTCAGTGCGTCGCTGTCTAACCATTGTTTATCCCTACTATAGTTTGGCAACTTATTTTCTTCTTCTTACGAATTTGAGTGGAAGGCACTGTAGGGTTACATATTTACTTGTCCTAAATACACTATAATAATTTAATAATTTTATTATAATTCATTAATGCTTATTGTCAAATTAAAATGAGAATTTGTTTAGTCTTCAAAATATATTTCAAAAATAAAGTTATCTATTTTTATAAAGTAAATTTGTATATCAACTATTTTTTAAATATTAAGTTGATATATTGGCGATCCAAATGAAATGGAATGAAGGAATAGTATGAAGCCCAATAAGCCATTTGGTTTGATATTAATCTGAGACTCTTTTGAGATGAAACCTTCAACGTCAATTCTCACTTTTTGAAAACTTAATATCAATTAATTTTCGATTTAGTGATAAACTACCAGTAGCAGGTAAACTTTTTTGCTAAATGAGTATTAAGTTGAGGTATAATTAAATATAAAAAATATACTATAAAAGTCCGGCAGTTTCTACCTTCACAGTTTTTATACATACGACCCCCTCTAATCTAATCTTGGCTTGCGTCATGATGACGCTTAACCGCCTAGGCGATTTTGGCCGTTTCGAATCAAAGCACGCCAGTCATTCCTTTTTAGCGATAACTGACGCCAATTGGAAACCCCAAGGGAGTACAAGTCATCCTCCACCTGTTGTTTCCATCTCAGTCGAGGCCTCCCCCTTCCTCTGCTGCCGAATTCGGGTGTCGATAGTAAAACTTTCTGTGCTGGAGCTTCTTTTTCCATTCGCATAACATGACCCAGCCAGCGGAGCCTTTGGGCTTTAATCCGCTGAACTATGGTCAGGTCTGCGTAAAGCTCGTACAGCTCATCGTTGAATTTCCTTCGATACTCGCCGTTGGCATCACGGGAAGGACCATAAATCTTCCGGAGAACTTTTCTCTCAAATACTCCAAGGGCCATCTCATCTTCTCTGGATACTGTCCATGATTCCGAGCCGTACATCAGGACAGGTATGATGAGAGACTTATAGAGCGTGATCTTTGTTCTTCGAGAGAGGACTTTACTTCTCAATTGCCTACTCAGTCCAAAGTAGCACTTGTTGGCAAGTTGGATTTCTAGACTGATATTATTTTCGGTGTTAATGCTGGTTCCCAAATAGACGAAATCTCTCACCGTTTCAAACTTGTAGCCATCAACGGTGACTTGGCTGCCAAGGCGCAGGTGCGCCGATTCTTTCTTTGATGACAGTAGGTACTTCGTCTTGTCCTCGTTCACCGCAAGACCCACTTTTTTCGCTTCTTTATCCAGCCCAGAGAAGGCAGCACTTACGGCGCGGTTGTTAAGGCCAATGATATCAATATCATCGGCATACGCCAGCAATTGTACGCTCTTGTAAAAGATTGTACCATTGCGGTTTAGCTCTGCTGCTCGAATTATCTTCTCCAGCATCAGGTTGAAGAAATCGCACGAAAGGGAGTCGCCCTGTCTGAAGCCTCGTTTGGTTTCAAATGGCTCAGAGAGGTCCTTCCCGATTCTGACGAAGCTGTTGGTATTGCTCAGCGTCATTTGGCAAAGCCGTATAAGCTTTGCAGGGAAGTCAAACTCAGACATGGCGGTATACAGGCAACTCCTTTTTGCGCTGTCAAAAGCGGCTTTAAAATTGACAAAGAGGTGGTGTGTATCGATCCTTTTATCATGGGTCTTCTCCAGGATTTGGCGTATCGTGAAAATCTGGTCGATGGTAGACTTACCAGGTCTAAAGCCACACTGATAAGGTCCAATCAGTTTGTCCACGATGGGCTTCAGTCTTTCACACAATACGCTAGAAAGAACCTTATATGCGATATTAAGAAGACTGATTCCGCGGTAGTTGGTGGGGTTAGCGGGATCGCCTTTCTTGTGGATTGGGCAGAGCACACTTAAATTCCAATCTGGAGGCATGCACTCGTCTGACCATATTCTGCATAAGAGCTGATGCATGCTTTTTACCAGCTCTTCGCCTCCGTGTTTGAACAGCTCGGCGGGTAGTCCGTCTTTTCCAGGGGCTTTGTTGTTTTTGAGCCGGGATATAGCTATCCTCACTTCTTCATAGTCAGGTGGTGGGACGACCTTTCCATCGTCAGGGATTGGGGTATCGGGTTCAACGTCTCCCTCGCAGTTTAGCAGTGAGGAGAAGTGCTCCCTCCATAATTTAAGTACACTCTGGACGTCGGTTACCAGGTCGCCATTATTGTCCTTACAGGAACTTGCCCCGGTCTTTAAACCTTCCGTCATCCGCCGGATCTTTTCAAAGAATTTTCGGGCATCGTTCCTGTCAGCCAGCGTCTCAAGCTCCTCACACTCACGCCTTTCGGCCTCACGTTTCTTTTTTCTGAAAAGGCGTCTCTCTTCCTTCTTCGCCTCACGATAGCGTTGCCATACACTGCGGGTTGCGCCCGTTCGCAACGTCTCCCTCTATGCAGCGTCCTTTTTTTCCGAGGCTGTGGTGCATTCCTCATCGTACCAGTTGTTCTTGCGGGCTCGCCGAAACCCTATAGTGGCTTCAGCGGCGGTACGTAATGAGTGAGAGATATGCTTCCATTGCTCGGTTACATCGTTAGGTCGAGGATTGCTCTCCGATAGCAGGTGTGAGAGTCGAGTGGAGAAATTATCAGCTGTCTGTGTCACGCGCAGCTTCTCGACGTCAAACTTTCCTTCCGTTACTGTGCGTACTTTCTTCGCTGCACAGAGGCGTGTGCGTATCTTGGCTGCAACAAGATAATGGTCCGAGTCGATATTGGGACCGCGTAGGGTACGCACGTCTAGAACGGTGGAGCTGTGTCTGCCGTCGATCATGACATGATCAATCTGGTTTCTTGTTCTTTGATCAGGGGACAGCCAGGTAGCTTGGTGTATTCGCTTATGCTGGAACCTGGTACTACTGATGACCATATTGCGGGAAGCGGCGAAGTCAATCAACCTAGTGCCGTTGGGGGATGTTACATCGTGGAGACTGAATACGACCCCCTCTACCATTCCCTAAAATAAATTTTGTCCAAATCATGGTACATTATTGACCCTCAT
>CAXKVI010000263.1:0-5000 GCA_964058755.1 Campiglossa producta
CCAAAGTTTAATGACGGCACTCTACTCTAGTTCTAAACCCCTATATCCCGATAGGGTGGAGAGGCTGGGTATCGACCGGGTAACTAACTTTACCTCCTATCGTGTAAATTTGCCAAAGTTACTAATTTGAAAAAAAAAAACGTGGGTGGAATGGTAGGTTGCACCAAAATAACCAAAAAAATCAAAAGAAACGCATAGGAAGCATAATCGAATTAACGAAGAATGGGAAAAAGAAACTACTAAACCTAACGAAAAATTGGTGATTAATAATATGGAAAATGAAATGAAAAGATTATTAAACAGGAAGAAATGTGAAGAAGAGAAATGAAAAAAATAAGTAAACCAAAAAAAATTATGATAAAAAAAAAATTGGAAACTGCAATAGGAAAATCGGTACAGGGTCGGGAAACTAATAAGAAAACTCAAACAATCAATGTTGTGTAAAAGAAACTAAAATCTTCAACCCCGAATTCTGCGCAGCCAAAAATGCCCCTAATGCCTGACGCCTCTTGACCCAACTCTTCACCCCCAACTCTGGCTTACGGCCCTGAGTGCGATAGCCAGATATTTATAAAACTAAGAAAACCAAACGTTAACAAAAATTATGAAAATAATAAAACTTAATATAAAACAGCTCCTTGCGTCTCGACCCTGGTATGCGGCATGCGGTGTATTTGGTGTACGCGTTCTTGTGGTGTTCTGTTGATGATGTTGTTGCTGCTGGTGTCGTTGTTGTTGTTGTTGCTGGCCTCCTGGCCGTATAACATAGCTTTTTGTTAACCAGCTCCCGAATCTTGTTTGTTGTTGTGTGATTAGGTATGGTGATGTCTGTGCCGTATCGCCGTGTTATTTTAGTGCCGTGTATCTGGTGGACTTGGTTGTTGTGTGTTGTTTTTGGGTTAGGTTAATCGTTCCTTCCAGCTCCTGAATTGTGTATGTTTTAGTCTTGTGGTGTGTCGAGCGGTTGTTCAGTGTCTCTTTGTTGTTGTTCTGATGTGTGCTAATTGGACGTGTTATCCGTTTCTTGGGCGTTGCGCCGCCAAAATCCTGTACCCTGGAGGTACTCCCGGTGGTAATGCAACCTGAATCCAGACAAAAAAAGGAAACGCGCAAATTTAAGTAAAAATTTAAGGTTGTAGGAGGGGGTTTAATACGGGAAAAGGGCAAGGGAAGCATATTTAAACATACATAAGTATGTTCTTTTGTTTGCTTGGCCGTAGCTGCACATACACACAACTATCTGTGTGTCGATGCAGCTACGTGCATGCAATTTTGCTTTTTGGCTTGCCAGGGAGATTGGCCATGAAATACAACCAACCTCGCCGCAGAGCGTGCCAGGAAATACATAATGGGGAAACAGACAACTTACCGGGACTTTCCTGGGGTTTAGGTATACAACGGAGGTTGCTGGTCGGGCCCGTTCCTGGCCGTGTTGGTTTAAAATTTAAAAATGTTTGCCGCGAACTTGATTTGACTTTGCGCGGTTTTAAGCTCGATTTAAAAATCCGCGCACTTCACTTCACTGTTTCACTTGACTTGCTTAGTTAGCTACACTCACTTCAGGGCACAGTTTTAACGCAACTTTCCCCGTTGACTACCTCGGCACCCTTTTTATACCTTCCGCCGTGGTAAGAAAAGCTACCTTTTTGGGAAAGTTTCCATATAGGCATACAACTAAGTATTCGTTTTTCCCGCATTCTCAAATACACACTCATACATTCACACCAGGTACTAATATTGTCCTTTCTTTCTAACATAGATATAATGTTGCTAGCATTCAGCAACATTGCCTCTGTTACCGTGCCTGTTGCTAACAGCAAACATCAATGCTATCTACAGCAGTAACACAAGCAATGTTGATGAAGCCCAGCTGCACTATATCCATGTTAGATACTTAGTTACCATTGCGATATGTTGCCAGCATGGTGAAAGGCTGTCGTTACAAAAGTAATTGCCGGCCTATGCTATAATGTCTAGTATCTTTGCCTTGTTGAATTGAACGCATCATATGATAATATACTATTATGGAAATTCAATCAGCAGTGTAGGGGAATGAATACGATCTTCACGACGACTAAACCCACTTGAATTGCCAAGCCTGAACTTTTGATCTCCTGCCAAGGTTGGGTTTCTTCAGAAACAATATACTGTCCACAGCTCTAGGTAAAGCATGAATTCGTCAGTGACTGCTTACGGAGCAGTACAGCAATATTAATTTCCTTCTCCTTAACTGAAACAAAATTTTTGCTTCAGTTTTATCTCCATGAAATCGCAGTCTCATTATTGCAGTTAAAAATTATAACTAGTTTTCGTTTCAGAAATGCATAAAAGATTAAGCATGAAAAATTATTCATATAAAGTTGAGCTTCAAACTGTTTGAAAAACTCTTGCTTCATATTCTTTTTTTTTTCTTTTTTTTTTTGTTAAATTGAAATTCATTTCCTCTGCTGTGCGAAAAAAGACAAAAGCTGTTCAATTTCCATAAAAAAAAACGTTTGCTAAGAATACATATGAAGTGAAACAGTTTCAAAATTTTGTTTCTAAAATTGCATTCTCAATTTCTTCTATCTGCGAAAAGTTATTGTGTTCATTCTGTTTCACACTCGTGAGGTGGCTTTAAAGTTTTTTTCATAGCGAAAATATTGAGTTTTGATCAACACGACTTTCTCACATTGATATGCATCTCTTTGGCTGCTGTTTTTATTTGCTTTGCCAAAGTTCGTCATCCGTTCATTTTCAACTTAAAACAAGTGCACACTTAAAGTATCAAGATAGGCCAACATTAGATTAGGAGCTTCAGAGAGCTATGTATGTTTCTGTCATGCAAAAAGAAGTTCGCGCTTAAAATCGTTCATAACAGCAACGAAAAACCTATTTAGAGCTTGAGGAATGGCCTGCAGGCAGTAGTGGATGTGTGAACGTCAAACTTAAACGTACAACTACAAATAAAATAAAAAAAAATAATAAATTCAATAAAATAAAAAAATAAAATAAAATAAAATAAAAAATATAAAACTAAATTCAATTAAATTAAATTTAATTAAGTAAAATATAATAAAGTAAAATAAAAGGAAGCAAAAAAAAATAAAAGGAAGCAAAATAAAATAAAATAAAGTCAAATAAAACAAGTAAGGAAGTCTAAGTTCGGGTGAACCGAACATTTAATACCCAGCGGTAATTTTTAGAACGGGTTAACAATCATTAGGCCCTAGGTGGAATTACTTAATTTCCGTTACCGAATTATTTGAATTTATGTCATTTTCGATATCGAAAGTGGGCGTGGTTGGAGAGCGATTTTTTTCAGCTTCATCAGGTAGGTATACTCCCAACAATACTAGTATGATTTGTGCAAAATTCCATCGTTCTATCGTAATCAGTTTAAAAGTTACGACCAGTCAAATTTTCAAAAACCCCTCCCTTAAAAGTGGGCGGTGCCACGCCCACTATAAACAATTTATGAAAAAATCATAAGAGAATGACCATTGAGATCCACCTATAAAATTATATAATTTTAGCCATTTCAGCTGCCGAGATATGTCAATTTGTGTGATTTTCGAAATTTTCGATATCGAAAGTGGGCGTGGTTGTAGGGCGATTTTATCCAGTTTCATCAGGTATACTCCCAACGATACTAGTATGCTTTGTGCCGAATTCCATCATTCTATCGTAATTAGTTTAAGAGTTACGACCAGTCAAAGTTTCAAAAATGCCTCCCTTAAAAGTGGGCGGTGCCACGCCCACTTTAAAAAATTTATGGAAAAATCATAAGAGAATGGCCAGGGGGATTCACCTATAAAACTATATCATTTTAGGCATTTCAGCTGCCGAGATACGTCAATTTGTGTGATTTTCGATATCGAAAAAGGGGGCGTGGTTATCATCCGATTTCGCCCATTTTCAATAGCAACCTACCTTGGCCAGAAGGTAACCTGTGTACAAAATTTCATGCAAATATCTCAATTTTCACTCAATTTATCGTGTACACAGGCGGACGGACGGACGGACAGACAGACGGACGGACAGACGGACGGACGGACAGACGGACGGACATGGCTTATTGAACTTTCATATATGGAACTCTATATCTATCTCGATTATTTTGTGCCGTTACATGGAACCGTTATGTGAACAAAATTAATATACCCTTGTACTAGTACTAGTACGCTGGGTATAAAAAAGACGTGTGGCACTCGGGTAAAGCTGCCGCGGTAAAGCTATTGCATATCACTTTTTATCAACTTATGCAATTATAATATTAATGAAAACTCAATGAGCATATTTCTGACTTTGGAGCAGTACAGCCTTAATCTGTTCACAGTATAGTCTAAAAACCTATTTTATGTAGTGTACAGCTCCAATTTTATGTAAGCGGCCTGCTGCTAACATCAGAACAACGTGATACTGTTAGTAGTATAGCCAAAATGTAGGCAACGCTTACAGATCCAATTTTAGTGTAATGTAATGTACAGCTCCAATTTATGTAATCGGCCTGCTGCGAACATCAGTACAACGTCATACGCCTAAATGTAGGCAACGCTTATATTTATTTTTGTCAAGTTATGTTGCTAACGCCGAACCTTTTAACATTCAAAAAAGTCCGTTCCGAACTTTTTTAACATTAATATTTTTCATTTTACCCCCACCGCCAAGGCCTATGCAATAGCTTAAAAATAAAACAACAAAAAAATAAAAAATAAAACAGTTATAAGTAAAAAATATCATAAATTAGTTGCTTGCTTATATCGAATTTCATCTATAAAGGGACCTATCCCTTATTGTTTGCCAAGTTTTCATCGATTTAGTTGATCTTTTAGCATTTAAAAATTTTTGTCTCCTGTCTCGTGAATAACTTCTGGTTTCTGTTCCTTTCTAATTTGAATTTTCTGTAAGAAGACATTGCGTTAAGTATATTCTACGCCAACCAAAATCAATGCTAAATGCTTTAAATTGAAGCACATGCTGCCTATAAAAAAGCATAACATTTAGGCGTCAACTGATTG
>CAXKVI010000263.1:7500-20000 GCA_964058755.1 Campiglossa producta
TATTTTATTTTATTTTATTTTATTTTATTTTATTTTATTTTATTTTATTTTATTTTATTTTATTTTATATTATTTTTTTATTTTTTTTTTATAACGGAAAAATTAACCAATTAAATACCAGTACCAGAACCGCTTACAGGAATACCTTTTTACTTGCTGTAATTAATTAATTTCTGGTTAAATAGTAAATTGAACAAAAAAATATTGTTTTTTTTAAATTCCAGAAATCTGTATTCCCACAGTTCATTTGCGTTCAAAGCAGTTTATGTCATTTTCAACACTTTATGTTTTCGATGTTTAAAATACAGTTTTTTGAAATTTAAAGAGGTGTACTCGAATGGGTACAATGGGAAGAAATGGGCTAAAAGTGCATAAAACTATGTCAAGACTGAACACCTTTCTCCTCCTTTTTCAATTAATACAGTCTCCAAATTTTTGAAATGGCCTCATATTTTTCACAAAAAAAAAAATCCACAACGCTCACACCACAACGCGCTTAATATTTTTTTCTCACGATAAAAACATGACCCATGCATGCAACCACTGTTGTCAGACTATCCAGGGAAAATGCGAAATTTCACCATATTCATCTCGAAGGAATGATAATTTGGCAATAAACAAACACAAAAAGTATAGCAACGAGTCTTACACCACAGAGCAATAAATTACTTTTATCCATTCCCCAAAATAACAATAAACTCTCACACTTGTCTAAAGCTTTCGTTTAATTTTATAATACAATAGAGATAACTTAAGCAAAGTGAAAGCAAACGAAAAAAAAAAAAAAAAAAAACATAAATAAAGATATATACGAATACGAACTTTTATTTATCCAATTGCAGATTTTCCCATACCAACCATTAAATTCAGCTAAAGTTACGTATACGCCACGTACTGCCACTCACCACCCACAACCACCACCAATTCATGTAAGTGTTAAGCGGCAAATAGCTTCATAAGTATGATTGAGAAATGCTGAAAAGATAGTTAAATAATGCAACAATTGAGAAAGAAAGAAAATTGAGTTATTTATTTCCTTACTATTTTATTGACACAAAATGAGCAAAAAACGCGACAAATCGAATAAATAGCGTATAAACCTCACTTACCGAAAACAAACTACTTTTATTTGGCGGGAAATATATTTGGTACGTGACAATGAAATGGTAAACCACAATTTGCTATTGTTAACGGATGCAGTCGTGGCTTGTGTTACCGTGGCTGGTTGGCGCTGAAGTGTCGTTGCTGTTTGCTAGCAAGAAGAGGGTACGCTTGAGTGCCTATCTACCAATGTCTTTACTTTTATTTATTTGTGTGTGTGTTTTGTATTGAGAAAAATGGCGAGTTACTCCGCTGCTGTTTGCCCATCAATTTTCGGTAGTTGCCTATTGGCACGTGCCTACACATCGACATTTAGCCAGTTATTTACGTGAGTGCTTGCTATTTTGTTGTCTACCATCTTTGGTACAACTTAGTTTCTAAAATATATTACTCTCAATTTGCGCATGTACGCCTTTCGCGGTTTGTCTGTCTTATGCTGACTGTAGTTGTCAATCTTCTTAAGTGCGGCACATGCAAAAAATAAACTTTAAAATTTGTATAACAGCTTAAAAACCCAAATCAAAATGAGTAGGCGTGTAAGTACTCGTAGACATAGATGTATGTACATATGTTTTGTTTATCTGTCTTCATATTTTATATATCAGCCCACGTGTCTAATGTCGCTATCAGCATGGATTCTGGCAAGCAAGGATTTAAATTCGCGGAAAACATTTTATTGACATCATAGAAACCAGGTTATATATCAACAAGTAAGGAAATTTAAGTTCGGGTAAACCGAACATTAAATGCCTAGCGACTTCTATCAGTTACATCAGGAATGTTCATCATTCAATCATTCTCCTATAAACAGTTTTAAAGTTATTGCCAGTCGAATTTTCAAAAATGACCCTCTAAAAATTCAAAGTGCCGCGCCCACTTCTAAAGTTTAACACAAAATCACAATCGAATGACCGGGAAGATTCACTTACCAAATTATACTATTTCAGTTGTTTACCTTGCTGAATTCTGTTAATTTATGTGATTTTCGAAGTTTTTCCTATCGAATATCGGTCAGGAAACTATTTCCACGCCCACTTTAAAAAATTTATCAAACCCACCTACAAAATTATGTATATCATTTTAGCCATTTCACCTACCAAGATATGTCAATTTATGTGATTTTAGATATTTTCAGTGTCAAAAAATGGGGGCCAAAACCACATCAGATTTCGCCCATTTTCAATAGCAACATATCTTGGCCAGAAATTAACCTGTATACAAGATTTCATGCAAATATCTCAATTTTTGCTGAAGTTTTGTCAATTTATGTGATTTTCAAAAATTTCTATATCAAAAAGGGGGCGTGGTTATCAAACGATTTAGGCCATTTTTAGTAGAAACCTACATTGGCCAGAAAAACATCATGGGAGTTCAAGTAGTCACCCTCCATCGGTTACTTTCATGCCAGTTGACGCCTACCGATGCTGCCGAATTCGGATATAGATAGGGAAACCTTGTGGGATTTAGCTTCCTTGTCCATTCGTATAAAATGAAAAAAATTGTCAGATCTTCGTAAACCTTGTAAACCTTGCTCATTGTTAAATCTCCTTCGGCATCACCCGAAGGACCATACAACTTTTCTCTCAAATACTCTGGGCCATCTCATCCACGCTTCCGTACATCAGGCCAAGTGAAAGACTTATAGAACGTGATCTTTGTTCGTCGACAGAGGACTTTACTTCTCCGTTGGATGCCTAGATCAGGTATAATCAAAAATGTAACTGAGGTTGTGTTAGTGAAAGAGCAGCCATCGCACCAATGAAATACTGTATCTGTTTATGTTCCTCGTTTACTAGGTGTATGTTGTTGAGTTGTTATTTGCAAGGGAGCGACTGATCATAATAAACGACATCTATTGATTGGTCAGTGCGATCATAGCGCTCTCACAAGGGCAGCAACAATTTCATTGCTCGAGAGGCCAAAAAATGAGCGAAATAATCTGTGTGAATTTGGTTCTCAGATTTTCGTACAATTCTTCCACTAGAAGCCTGCGCCTGATCGAGACTAACATTATTTTCGGTATTAACACCAGACAAAGTAACTCACAGTTTAAAATTTGTAAGTATCTACAGTGACGTGGCTGACAAGGCGCAGACGTGACTTCAAATACTTCGTCTTGTTCACGGTACAGTGATATGACGTTGACAACTAAATATGTTTAAACTCCCTCAGAAACTGCTCTTTAGCCATCTCCCCCTCCCACGGTTTTCTATTACGTTTACAGTCGAAGCCTATACCTTCCTCTGCTGCTGAATTCGATTGTACTTAGCACACCTAAGTATACAAATTTCATTCATTCACTCTCCATTTTCGCATGGGGCACTTCTGATTGCTCTCAAATCAAGAATGCTTTATCTACTTCCATGTAAGCATATAATTTAACAATTTATCTAATTTATTTATTTTATATTTAAACATAAAATCAATCCTACACACTACATCAGGCAAGTTGTAAATTTTGTTTGTTGTTATAATGTCTGGTAAGCAACATTAGGTTAATTTCCATTGGGATATATTAGAACTGTAATATGTCGCTCGTTGCAATCAAGCTATCTACAGCAGAAGTATTCATTTATAGATATACAAATCTATTATTACTTTAATTAAACTTTATGTTAATGCCTAGATATTAGAGTGATTCTTAGAAAAATATCTTCCGTTGCAAAAAAAAGGGACGTAGCTTAACCCCAAGGGGTCGCTATTTTTCAAGTCCACAACTTGGTCTCAGGTCATATTTCGAAAAAATCAAATTTTGATCTTTCACCCCGAGTAAGTTTTTTAGAACACATGGGATCGATTGTGATTTTTCAATTAAACTTAAAAAATAGCGACCTCTAACAGTTAATTTTGTAAGCCAAAACAACAGAATTTGTTTTATTTGAATCACCCTACTATATACATATGTACATATGTCATTACGTTTGTGACATGAACTATTTAGATTGCTCTATTTTTAGCTCATATATTCCCCAATATAACATTTAACTATTTCCAATTTAATACTAGATCGAATGAATTGAATATAACGAAGACTAACACGGTTCAGTTAGCGCGGAAGACTAGCATGGTTCGTTCTTTGCTTGAAAAACAAACACACTTCGTTCTCTGCGTGGAAGACTAACACTCTTCAGTTCTCTGCGTGGAAGACTAACACACTTCAGTTTTCTGCGTCGAAGACTAAAACTCTTCAGTTCTATGCGAACTATGCTAGTTTTCGCGCAGAGAGCGAAGTGTGTTAGTTTTCCACGAAAAGAACGAACCATGCTAGTCTTCCACGCAAAAAACGTACCGTGATAGTCTTCTTTGGGAGCGATGATTTGTCAAAGCAAATTTAACTGGAACATGTGTGAGCTTAATTAAAAGTAGCATTTGAGGATTAAAATTTGATTAAATATATTTAAGAAACTATTTTCTTAGAAAATGTTTAGTAATGAAGCAGAGTTAAATTGATCATATACATATGTGGAATTGGAAGTAGACTCCGTAGTTGAGTTTCCTTCGCAGCGAGTGTCAACAAAAAAAAAAAAATACTCGAATTTTTATCCATCTTTGTCAAGTCGGTTATTCAATACGCAACTGGAAAGGTAGTGTTGGGCCCTGAAAAAACTGCTCTATTGTAAATGAGCTCTAAAAATAAGTCAGAGAAATATTTTGACGGATTATATTATCGCAGCCAATGATTATTTCGCCAGCTGATATGTTTCCAATGTTGTGAAATACACGCAGAAACTTTTACCGAGTTTCAGACAGGCGTTCATCAGCTATCTTGAGAGTGCTCTCCGTTCGGATTTTGTCGAAGTATAGTAGCGGATTTTTATAAAGTCGATGAAATACCCATCGACTTGCCCGAATTATTCCCAACGGGAAGCTCTGTCCGAATAGCTAATAGTAGAAGAGCAGACTCAAGCTATGAAACTTAGGGAATCACGCTATAATGCGAAACGATAACCCACACGAACGACTCGTTTCTTGACGTTTCGTCAAGCAGTCACATTTTAATTAGAGTTTGAAACTATTTGTCAAGGTAAAGTGCTGCCATATTTAATTTGAGGAATTTTAAAATTCTGGGAAATTTTTTTTTGTCCGCTTAACATAATAGTTTACCTAGTTTATACGTATACCAGTCCTAGGCACCTAGTCGGACAATTGTCCGAAAATCTGAGAGCCAAATTAACACCTATTTGCTTTGCCTCTCGAACAATAAAATTATTGCTGGGCTAGCGAGACCGCTATAATCGCACTGGCAAATCAAAAGATGTAGTTGATAATGCTCACTCGCTCACTTGGCAGCAACAACCTACACTATTGCTTCGGTACTTGATAGTGAGCGATGGACAAAAAGAGATAATATCATTTGATCGGTACGATGACCGCTCTTTCACTAATACAACCTCACTTCCAATTCTGCCTAGGCCTGACGTATAAATAAAACGCTTCAGCTCAATTCGTTTTATTTAAAAACACATACATAAACGTATTTTCAAACCGACTTTAAAACTTTTTGCGTTTTAATTCAAATGGATTTTGAAATGTATCGTTAGAAAATTCGTTTGAAATTAACTCGGTTTTATGTTCGCATAAACAAGGCATGTGACTGCTAAGCGAAATGTGTGCTATCGTTCGCAATACGTAATAAAGCGGTTATTCACAATATAAAAAATTGAAAAGCAAATTTGTATTTTACCTCTAAAGGGCGTATAGGTTACACATGTGCCGCTTAAAGCACAAATGGCATAAGTCCAATATTCGTTTTTTTTTCGTGTTAGTCACGAAACTATGTAGGGGAAAGTGTGTCCTATACAACACGTTAATGGGGTAGGTCCTAGCTCCCATAGTGAGCGAATAAATAGCCGAACTAACTTTTGAAATCAAGGTATCCCTATTAGTTGACGGTACAAAACATTTAATATCTTAGTTCGAGAAAAGGTGGACTTGTGCCATTTGTGTTTTGAGGGGCTCATATTCTTAAAAAACAAAGCAATTTGAAAATGCCTATTAATAACCGATTTTCTAATGCAACTCATAGCGACTCCCATCCCTGAGATAAATCGCAGCAATAATCTTTTTACATTGAATCTTTCTGAGAACGCGTGGCTTTTAAGTTGAATCTGCTTAATAAACTCTCATTAGACTTTGTTGTAAAAACGTTTATAATCACACGCAAACAAAAATAGAAAAGTAAAAATGAACAAAAAACCAACACACAATAAAAAGCGTGGCAAATTAAAACAACAACCAAAATTGTGCCCGCAGCATTTTAACCATAAACAAACGCCCAAAGGATGAAATAAAATACGAAAAGCTTACTCTGACAGTCTACATATGTATGTACCTTAATATGACTCCCGATGGAGGCGCTAATATATCCGTTACGTCCCACTTCCTTTGTTGATACGCTGTCACATAGTCGCAAGCACAAAATCCTACCTGCGGCAAGTATATATATATTTTCATGCTCCGCTTCTCATTCCTTTGAAAAATTTGTTGCTGTTGTTTTAACTTTAACATTCCATTTTGCTATCTCTTCTTACTTTTGCTATTGTTTTCAACTTTGGAACGACAATGCTTTTTGGTTTATGCATTTTAACTCACGCGTGTGGCGCTGTGTGATGTTGTTTTTATTTTCTTTCGCATTTTTGTTACATGTAGGGCGTTAGACTTAATTTGACGTGGGCACCTAAATACGCCGAAAGACATGAAAAATCCACTAGCATTCAAATGTCGTTGCAAGTAAATAAAATATGGCCCAAAAGCTGATAAGGTTATGCTGATATAGGATAATATGGCTACAAACAACAAATACATATCGTCGATGCCTATGCAAAACCACCTATCTACCAGAAGCAAAACCTACCAAATGCCGAAAGTGGCAAAAATGAGATTTGTTAACCCTGGGTTCCAGGCATTGAGTTTCATCAACAAAAATAACAGATTTCGCATTCCAGGAAAAAATTACCCAAAAAAAAGCGGAAAAGTTCTTAGCGAATTTAAGGGTTGTAGTTAAATTCTTTTTGCAAAACCACTCATCGCTTAGTAAAAAAAACAAAATCTAAGATTATCTACTTGGAGGTTGCCACCTATGTAAATTTTTTTATTTTGTAGCAAAATACGTATGCCAATATGGGTATCAAATGAAAGGTTGCCGACAAGGTTTACCATTTAATCGTATTGTATTTGTATTGTTTATTTTTGGGATCATATTTGGATTATTTTAAGTTCATTTTGGGATCATGTAGGTGCTGCTTGATCTGAGCCCACTGCACACAGTAATTGAACAAGTAGCCAAGCGAACCATGCTAAATTTAACAAAAGAGACAGCTGCTCATCTGTCAACTGCCAAGAGATGACATAGCAAAGGTAGTAGAGTTCGAAAAGAGATTCAAAATAGAATTGGGAGACAAGAGTACCTGGGATACCTCAAATGTGGGTAGATACCACGAGAACAGGACCCATCGGTGTACCGATGGCTCGAAAACTCCAGAAGGAATTGGAGCAGGAATACATGGTCCCCGCACTAATTCGTTAGCCGCCCTTGGAGAATACCCGAGCATCTTTCAGGCAGAAGTAGTTGCTATAAGCCTGTGTGCGGATATAAATCTGCGACGCGGCTACTCCAACGAGAACATCACCATACTAAGCGACAGCCAAGCCGCACTCATGGCGATATCATCCTGTGAGATAAAATCCTCACTGGTGCTGGAGTGCATACAAAAACTAAGAGAGCTATCAACTAGAAATAACCATAGGCCCTGAACCTTTCCTAGCGATCGGTGAACACACGATAAAAGAAATGCTCAGGAAAGAGGAGTCTGACATGGGAGAAGCCATGATGGGTGGATATAACACAAAGCGCTTCGAAGAGATTATAAACCAAAGGCCGGAAATTGCTTTCCTGGGAGGAAAACTCCAATGCTTTAACATAGCAAGCGCTCTCTCCATGCCGACTACTGTTATAAACCTATCCAAAAATAGTCTATGCGTTATAACAGGCATAGCAGGCTCAAGGCCCACATGCACAGACTGGGCATTTCGTCTAGCAGCCTGTGTTGTTTCTGTGACTGAGAGGGCGAAACAGAGGAGCACATTTTGTGCAAATGCGATGCAATCTCTAGAAGAAGGCAAAGAATCCTTGGAGCCATGACTCTAGAGCGCAAGCACGTAGGTGAACTAAAGCCGATCCTAATCTTGGATTTCTTGAAAGTGATCGATCTCGTAGACGTGCCATGAGTATATGAGGGCACAATAGATCTTAAGGTCGCAGTGTACTACCTCAATTTTATTATAATTATTATTATTAAGGGCAACTAGGACAATCCTGTCATTAGGCCTTTCCTGGTTAAGTCCGTAACTTATCTGAGTGTTAATGGCATTGAGAGCAGATGTTATATCATACATCGAGGCCATTACCTCAAAATCGTGGAATTTGTACGGTCACCCTGAGTAAGAGAAAGGAATTAACTAAATAAAAAAATATTTAAAACAAAATATGACAAAATAGTATCAAATCGAATTTAAATAAAAAAAAAATTAAAAAAAAAAAAAAATTAAAAAAATATAGAAAAATTATATAAAATAAAATGAATAAAAAGTTAAAAAAAAAATATAATAAAATGAAAGAAAATAAAATACAGCAAATATAAAAAGTTTATTTTGATCTTGAGCCCGCAAATAAAATAGTACAAAATAAAAGGAACTAGATTTTGGCATTTATTTGTTCTTTGAGGGTCGTTAAAAGGCGTTTCGGTACATTTTTTTAAGTCTTACGGATGGCCGCCAGATGGAGCTTCGGTACATTTTTTTGTAAATCGACAAAGCAATCGACTTTCTCACATTTTAAACTATTTAAAAACTAAACTTGGCTAATAAGAATGCCAAATTTGGGGGATTTTAAAAAAAAAATCGGAAGCGCCTCCTGGTGGCTCTAGAAAGATAAAATTTACCACTAGATATAAATTTCGTTTAGTTCTCAATACAGCTAATCTATTAGGTAAGCCCCTTTTGAAAAAGAACCTACAGAGAAAAAATATCTGGCTAGAATGGAATTTAGACCTATGGTTTCTTAGGAAAAAACCCATCCCACCCACCCGACCAACGCTCACGAAAATGCCTAAGTTTTCGAAGCTTTAGCAACAATTTTCCTGACAAATGTATCGAGAATGGGTTCCGCAAAACTATCGTAAAAGTATTACCGTTCGCCCAGTTTGTGGCAGCAGAGCTCACTTTCTCGATATCAGATTATGATACATTTTCCGATTCGTTTTCGTGCCGTAAATGGATTGCTAACGGAACTGGTTTCGGTACGTTTACACTATCGAGAAAGTACGCAAACAGTATCAAATACGATTCGTATTTGAGCTGTAAATGGACTACTGACGGATCTTGTTTCGGTACGTTTACACTATCGAGAAAGTATCGCAAACAGTATCAAATACGGGTCGAGAATTTTTACGATAACGATAAGTTCCACATCGTTCCACATTCAAAATTTACACATTTTTTTTTTCATTTTTTTGTTTTATTTTAAGTATTATAGTAAAATATCGTTTTAATCATAAAGATTAATACAAATAGATATAACTAGATAATTAATGTACATTGAGTAAATGTTTAAAACAATCGTTGGTTTGGATAAGTGTTCGGCACAGAGAGAGGGCTCAAGAGGTAGCGGCACCAATAGTTTGGATTACGGCTCGTGCTGCAATGTCGCCCTGGAGTTTCTACCTGCCAGATATAGCCATACAGAGGAGTCTTCCTCAAGTCCTAACGTTTAGGAAGAGATATCATTGTGAGATTTTTTGAAATTTAAATATTCAAAGGATATAAAAAACTTACTTATGTAGGATTCGAAATAAATCATGCCCATTACCTTCTTCCACATAGCGTTCTAGGAAAAAACGGCGAGCTTCTGCTATTTTAGCATTTTTAATTCAACTAATTTTTTTCATTTAATTGACAGAAAACATGAAGCTTGATAAAAAAATATTAACATCCGATTAATTTGCGAGACTCGTATATCAAGCGAACTTTCAAGTTACGAGAAACTATCGCAACTCTCGTAAGCTCTCTAACATCCGTTTTAAACCCGAGATTCTTATATCTAACGAACTATCTAGTTACGAAAAACTATCGCAATTCTCTTAAGCTCTCTAACATCCGTTCTAAACCCGAAACTCTTATATCTTACGGACTTTCAAGTCACGAGAAACTATTACAATTCTCTTGAACTTCCTAACATCCGTTTTAAAACCGAGACTCTTGTATCTAACGAACTTTGAAGCTACGAGAAACTATCATAAATCTCCGATGTTCGTTTAAATAGGATTCTTGGTCGGGTGGGAAAGTACATCCATATATGTTTGTGTTAGTGTCCGGCCGAAGCTGGAATTTTTGGCCGAAGCCGAAGCCGCTATATTGGGGTGAAATCAACTATATCCGCTCGAATACCGAAGCCTAAGCCGAATATGAAAAAACTTTAAGTTTCACCCGAAGTGTCCGTGAAATACAGTTTTTTGTTATTGATCAGACCTTTTGTTCGGCATCGGTAATTCGGCCTTTTCAGTCGAAAGCCGAAGCTGTCCGAATAGAAAATACTACTGTCCGAATAGAAAATACTAGCCGAATATACCTAATAACGAAGCTTGGCCGAACCTTCGATCGGACACTAACGTGTTTGTATTCATTTAAGCAAATAAATCACGCGAAAAAGTGTTGAAAATATTTGCGGATTTGCATTTAGCATGCAATTTACAAATATATATTCAGCTAAAAATTTTCTGACATAAGCAATATTGGATTTTATGTTTTTGTTATAAATCAATATGGAATGGAATAGCTAAAATATTTAACCGCAATCAAACACCTGTGGCTTGATGCATAAATTTTCAATAAGCGCTAATACGCGTAACCGCTGTACTTTGGGGAATTTGCAAGAGTATCTACAGCCAACTATGTGAAAACCGAAAGCTGTTCCACATTTTTTTGAAGTTAACTTCTTAGGCGGCGATATGAAGTTTTGATTGAGAGTAAAATTTGAGAAAATGGATGATGATCCAACGAAAATTATGCAACGGAAATGGAAATTGTAGCCGGCTTTCAGGCGTTCACGATGTTTAGCTGTGCAAATCAAATAGGAGGTGAAATTCTAGGATCTAGCTAACATTGCACCGAGCAGAATTCATGGGTGTTGCCCCCTATGGAGGTTTACAGGGTTGCCACCTATCGCAATTTTTTTTATATATTCAGCTAGATATTCCAATATGGATATCAACTGAAAGGTATTTTTGGCCGTATTCTAAATAAGATAGTTTCAAGCAGGGTTTCCAATTAGGGTTGCCACCTAACCAAAATTTAATTATTTTTTCATATATCTCGGGAACTACGTGACCGATTTGGATAAAATTTAGCACGTAAACAACTTGATTCATTCTAAGATTATATACTTGGGTGTTACTACTTAGGGTGGTTAACAGGGTTGCCTCCCATCCCAATATTTTTTTAATATAGAGCTAGATATGCCAATATGGGTATCAAATGAAAGGTGATTTCAGCCGTATTCCAAATATAACAATTTCAATGAGGATTGCAACTTAGGGTTACCACCTAACCGCAATTTATTTCTTTTTTCGTATATCTTGGGGAAATGCTTGTCCGATTTGGATAAAATTTGGCATATAGACAATTAAACTCATTTTTGGATTATATACATGGGTGTTGCCACTTCGGTTGTTTTACAGGGTTGCCACCTTTCTCGATTTTTTTAAAATATTGAGCGAGATATGCCAATATTGGTATCAGATGAAAGGTATTTTCAACCGTATTGCAAATATGACAATTTCAAGCAGGGTTGCCAGCTAGGGTTCCCACCTAGGCATAATTCTACCCACGTACGGAATTTGAAGGAAAATGCACAATATATAAGATATTTTTAAATGAATCGGTTCCCTGGTCATCTTCCCGGAAGTTAGAAATTGTGAGTCTAAACCATTTTCTAAAACACCTTATTCATATTTCGTTATTTCTGAATTGAAGAAGTTAACTTCTTTCACGTGTAATGGCTACCCGCGGTTTTTTTGAAACAAATTTTGAATTTAAGCAATATTAGTGGTCTCACGCTTCAAATGCTTATTATTGTTATTTTTAAAACTAGCGGCTTTCTTAATTCACATCGGCTCGGTTTTAGCTCATTTAAATTTTTTAAAAGAAAAAAATTATATTTTTCCTTACTAACTACTACTTGAACCTGGATTGCTTCAAACTCGTTTTCAAAAGAAGGCTAATTCGTGTATAAAATTTAAGGCAGTTCACCATCGGGCACAGTTTAAGAATTTTTTCTCTGTAGCTCCGATTGTTAACTATAAAACAATGTTGCATTCAAAGTATGAAAGCCGCCTGAGGCTTAT
>CAXKVI010000263.1:22500-55000 GCA_964058755.1 Campiglossa producta
AAAATAAAATAAAATAAAATAAAATAAAATAAAATAAAATAAAATAAAATAAAATAAAATAAAATAAAATAAAATAAAATAAAATAAAATAAAATAAAATAAAATAAAATAAAATAAAATAAAACAAAATAAAACAAAATAAAATAAAATAAAATAAAATAAAATAAAATAAAATAAAATAAAATAAAATAAATAAAATAAAATAAAATAAAATAAAATAAAATAAAATAAAATAAAATAAAATAAAATAAAATAAAATAAAATAAAATAAAATAAAATAAAATAAAATAAAATAAAATAAAATAAAATAAAATAAAATAAAATAAAATAAAATAAAATAAAATAAAATAAAATAAAATAAAATAAAATAAAATAAAATAAAATAAAATAAAATAAAATAAAATAAAATAAAATAAAATAAAATAAAATAAAATAAAATAAAATAAAATAAAATAAAATAAAATAAAATAAAATAAAATAAAATAAAATAAAATAAAATAAAATAAAATAAAATAAAATAAAATAAAATAAAATAAAATAAAATAAAATAAAATAAAATAAAATAAAATAAAATAAAATAAAATAAAATAAAATAAAATAAAATAAAATAAAATAAAATAAAATAAAATAAAATAAAATAAAATAAAATAAAATAAAATAAAATAAAATAAAATAAAATAAAATAAAATAAAATAAAATAAAATAAAATAAAATAAAATAAAATAAAATAAAATAAAATAAAATAAAATAAAATAAAATAAAATAAAATAAAATAAAATAAAATAAAATAAAATAAAATAAAATAAAATAAAATAAAATAAAATAAAATAAAATAAAATAAAATAAAATAAAATAAAATAAAATAAAATAAAATAAAATAAAATAAAATAAAATAAAATAAAATAAAATAAAATAAAATACAACAAAATAAAATAAAATAAATATAATAAACGCGAAACTAACCCCAAACGTGACTCGTTGATTTATAATACTCGTTCTGTACTGTGTTTTTGAGCTACACAACTTTTCACAGAACCTTATGAGTTACGGAATTTAATAAATTTTTGACCTCGAAAAACTTTGATATGTTACCATTAATGAAAAAAACGTATAGGCCGTCCTTTTTTACATTCTCTACATTCAATTCCCTGCAAATACTGGGGTAAAATTTGGCTGTACGATTATTTGGTGAGAAGATATCGCCGGTTCCAAAGTATACAGATATATTTACTTTTTAAAATTTTTGGGAAAACAGCATTTCAAACTTTTATTTTTTCATAGAACTCCTTTGTAAAAATGAAATTTTGAATGCCGTTTCAATTTAAATTTTGAAATACTTCTGTATACTTTGGAACCGGCAATATATTCATTTACATATCGACGTACCATACGAAAACTAACACTAAAATTTTGTGTCTGAAGAAAATTAACACTTTTGTTTTTTTCTCTGAACAAAATATACTAGCCATATATTGGTTCAGTATAGTGTATTTATTGTCGGGTCCTCGAATTTCTTCAAACAAAAAAAAAATCCATTTTTTTGCCCACCCTAATACAGAGTAAATAATACTGAATTACTGTCCTACTGGGTGCTTCATGCTGCTACACTACACTGGATCATAAACAATCAACTGCATCTATCAATACCACGTGGACGTGCACTTCTTGACCTAAGGCGTACTGGGCGTATGAGTAACCCAGCCACCGATGTGATACTCTTTCAATACCCTGAACATGATGTTGTGCCATAGTACGTATAGTCACACACAGTTAGTAAACCAATAATATCTCGCGTTCATGTGTGCACAGTGTGTTGTTTGCTGCAAGCGTCTACTGCAATATTTGTTACTCGATTTCAAAACAATTTTCCATGCACTTGCTCGAATTTCTTTGGGGACTAACAAAAGCGCAAGAAATGCCATAAAATTATGTTTAAGAAGTGAAAAAACTGTAAAAATGTAGTTATGTAAGTGCAGAAAATGCACACTAGAGGTTATGACGTTATTTTATCTTTATGAAATGGGAAGTTTTCTTTACTTCTCAACTATTTGTTTTTTGCTTTTTTATAAGGGGATTTTTAACAGATTTGAACATTAGCTTTTGTGTGAAGATTTGCAGCTTGTTTTTATTGTAACAGAATGTGCAACTGAATTTATGTTAACATTAAATAAAACTTGTAAAAAATTGGATTTAGATATTCTAATGCTACTAAGAAATTTGCAAATAAAAATTATATGTATCACATTAATGTACATAAGTGTGGACTTATTTTTTTTTGCAAACAGACTGTGTATCTAAGTCTTGAACAGTTTTATTCAGAGGAAGGCGTGGAGCATATGGCCCTATGGAGACCAAAAAAATATTTTTTTTTATCTAATACCTACAATTTTTTTTTTTTTCATATAAAATAACTTCACTCTAATGTAAATGTTGGATATGATTTTTAAATTTTATTTCAATGCAGGAAATAAATTAACATATATCTCCCTATTCCTGGGGCGTATTCATGGGGGTGTTTTTCAAGTTCAATATAATAAAAATTACACAAAAATAGAGTGAAAAATTACCCATAAATGTAGTAAAAATACACAAAAAAAGTTAAATTACACAAAAAATGTAGTAAAAATCACCCAAAATAAATAGCAAAAATTGAACAAAAAAATATACGAAAATTTACAGAAAAATATAGTAAGAAAAGATAACTACACAAAAATAAAGTAATCCATCAATATAGTACAAACTACACAAGAGCATATTGAAATTACGCAAAAAAATGTAGTAAAAACTACACAAAAATAAAGTAAAAAATTACCCATAAATATAGTAAAAATTACAAGAAAACGATAGTAAAATTACACAAAAATATAGTAAACTTGCACAAAAAATATACTAAAAATTACGGACAAAAATATAGTAAAAGTTACATGATACCTTGCATTCGACGTTATCCATACCAACAAATGTAGGTATATATGATTTTTTTGAAAAACAGCCCTAAAAGGCGAGTTTTGAGAAACTGTGAATCAAAAATGTGCTAAAAAAAAAAAATTATTGAGACCCCCCTTCCTAAAATCCTGGATCCGCCACTGATCTATTCGTATTTCAGAAACAAAAACAAAATACATTTACGTTTACGCTACTATTGTTTTACCATCCAAAACCTCTCTTTATAAAATTATTTTCCAAATAGAGTTGTTAAGCTGTTTTAAATTGCAACAAATTAAGCATCATTTCAACGCAATTAATTCACTTGCCCTCAAGTAGTCAAATTCCTATGCATAACATAATATATAGTTTCGGAAAAATAAGCACATGCACCAATGTGGATTCATGTGTGTGAACTTGTATATAGCATATTAAAATTTATAATGCCCTGAGGCTTAAAACAAAATGCAATACAGATAGTTGAAGGGGAAAAGCTTGGAAATTAGATTACGGTGCAAAGCATCTGTTGGTATAACTGTACATTAGGGTGGATCGACAAAAAAAGTTTTTCCAGTCCACCCCTAGGATAAAATATATTTTGAAGGTGATCCCAAAAATTTTTTTATTTTTTTTGCCAGGCCCCCCCCCCCCCCCCCCCCGATTGGCTATTTACTTTTTTTGAAACTACGTCGCCATTTGAAGTCCGATTTTAATGAGCCGTACACCGTTGTTCATGGCTTGGAAGCCGCCACAATTCTTAGCTTAATCATTTTTTACTCCGAGTTCAAATTCTAGTAGTGACTGTCGGTATCTCGTTTCACATCATCACATCACATCATATGATGCCCATCGGGGGAGGCGTGGTAAAAAAAATTTTTTTTTTTGGGATCACCTTCAAAATATCTTTAATCCTATGGATGGACTGGAAAAACTTTTTTTTTGTATGGCGACCGATCCGAGCTACTGTACATATGTATGTACGTGCATGCATAGCTTTGTTATTAGAACTCATATAAAACTAAGCTAATACTAACTTCAATGATATCCATACTTCAGAATCAAGCATTATATTTTTTATTATATAAAAAACACATTACTTTTGTTACGAAAAATAAAGGATCGTATGAAATCTATTTTTGTTATATATGTACGTATATATTATTATGTTAACTTTTTCATTGTGTTTTTTAAACACGAAATTTGTGGTTAATTATAAAGTTGGTATACAAGCTTTCATCATTATACATTTAACTAACGCCCATTGGTTACACCAAAGCAGGCCAAAACAAATTTCACTTATATTTTCTAGTTCATTGAAAACTGTTTCCTCAATCTCCTACCAATGAAGATCAGGGTTCGACAACTGAAATTTATTTCAAGTAGGGTTGCCACCTTACCGCATTATATTTGTATATTTGTATATGCGGCACTATATCGAGAACCGCTTGACCGATTTCGATAAAAGTTGGCATAGAGATAGTTGATTCTAAAACTTTCCACTTGCGGCGGTTTACATGGTTGCCACGTATCTAATGTTTTTTAAATATTGAGCAACAGATGCCAATATGAGTACCAAATTAAAGTCTTGGCCGATTTCAATTGCTTTTGGCATGTGGATGGTGGGGTGGTTTAGAGGGTTGCCACCCATCTCAATGAAAACTACTTTCAGCCGCTTACCAACCATGATGCCTTTAAGGTAAGCTGGCAGCTAGGGTTGCCACCTAACTGCATTTTATTTATTTCTTCGTATAGTTACCGATTTGGGTGACATTTTTTAATACGATTCATGCGGTGGGTTGAGGCCCTATGCCCAAACAGGAGGTGGTTTATGAAGTTGCCACCTAGTTGATATTTTTTCGGAAATCTATTTTGAAAAGCTTATGTTGGTAAGTCAGCCGACCAGGTACAACATCTTATATATAAAAATCTCGTGTCAAGGTGTTCCTAAACTTAAATCTTCTAAACGACTTGGTCAAATGAAATGTGTTAACAAGAGTTTTAAGGGGAATTTGTTTCAAGTCCCATCTAGAAACCCGCTTCCGAGATATCGACCAAAATGTGGACCAGATGTGACCCTAGGAATTGTTTGTACAATATGGATATCAAATGAAAGGTTTTAATCGAGGGCTTTAACAGGGTGTGGTTCCTAGTTCCATATGTGAACCCATTTTCGAGATATTGATCTAAATGTGGACCAGGTGTGACTCAAGGTATTTTTGTACGATATGGCTATCAAATAAACAGCGTTTGCGGGGCTCTTAACAGGGAGGGGTTCTAAGTCCAACGTACGAAACCGTTTTCCAAATATAGACCAAAATGTCGACTGTTTGGGGGGGAAGCAACGAGGGAATTGCCGGTGCGAACTCACGAACAAGATGTAGCCACGAAAAGAAATAAAAACAAGATAATTTAATTAGTAAATAATAAACGGTGGAATTTATTAGAAAAAGGTAGGTTGATATACAAAGGAGTATATTAAAAGTGGTTGAAAAGAAGTATAACAAGATATACCACAGATTACCTGAAAGAATTTTGAATGTCGATGATTGCCTGGAGCGATTCGATAGATGGTTAGCCAAAGACTGATCGTTCCAGCCAATCATCAACTCCTTCCTTCCTAGCATGGAAATGTTCACCGGTGGATTTCCCATCACAGTGTCGCTTTGCAGCGGACAACTATATCGAAAGGCCTCCAGCGATTCCCAACCATTGCAAGCCTTTTGGCTTCAACATCGACCAAGTGTGGGTCTAGAAAGTGGTTGTAGTTGTTGGTATCAAAAGAAAGGTATTGGTGAGTGTTTTAAAAGGGAGTAGTTCCCTGCCCCCTGTACGAACCCGTTTCCGAAATATCGATCAAAATGTCGAAGATGTTGCTGAGGGTTTTAACAGGGTGTGGTTCTTAGTTCGATGCGAACAGGGTTCCGAGATATTGTCCTAATGTGGAGCATATGTATGTGAACCTGGACGTTTGCGAGATAAAATGTTCTTTTTAAATGTTTTTTTTATGAAAACTTAGCTTTTCATGCTGAATATCTCTAAAAGGATTCATGGTAGGGACCTGAAAGTTGCTAAGGAGATATACGATGTCTCTACTATACTCACGGAAAAATTTTTGTTATGGGAAAATGGGGCATGGAAACTTTAATACATACTTAATTTTTAAGCTTTTTTTCGGAGGGGCAGGGACCTGAAAATGGATGTAAACGATATCAATACAATTTTCAGAGGAAGTAAGTTGAAGTTATCGCAAAAGAGGCATGGCAGATCTAATATAAACTTAATTCTTGAAGCTTAATATCTCTATGTGGAATAAAGCTGGGACCATTAAAATTTGTTTGAAGGTGAACGACCATACTCACAAAAAATATGGGGGCTATGGGGCAAAAGGCGTGGCATCTACAAATGTGAATTAGTATGAGGATATCCGACATCAATACCACTCGCACAAAAAAGGTCGAGTTATTGGAAGTGGGGACGTGGTAATATTTTGGAAACGCATTCAACAAAAATTCTTTTTTGTGCAGGACGAAGTCTGCCAGGTCAGCTAGTATCTGTATAGATTACTTGTTATCTATCTAAAAGCATAAAATTTCTCCTCTTAACATGGAATCTTGTTATTGTTTCTTTAACAATGCACAAATTATTTTCTATTCAACATACATATTTTAAAGTGTCTGTGTGTTGAAACTCGATATATCAGCATCATCTGCTACATAAAAGTTGAAATTAATTAATTTTAATTTTATTTTAAAAATTTACCATGACGTTAAGATAATAAAAGCTCTTCAAAAGTAACAATGCACACTGCCACATAGCTACTTTGCTAAGTATTTAAATTTAAGCTATTGCCTAAATTATAGAAAAGAAAATGTTGCTAAGTAAATTCGAGAAAAGCAAGAGCTGCCCAAATGGAGAGCTATGTAAACATGTCTCTATAAACGTGTGTATGTATGTATGTAAGTCTAAAGCTAGAGATTTAATGTTCAAAGGAAGCGGATGCAATTTATTTTCATGATCTTCTAGCGAAGAAGACAACTTTCCAATGGCAGCTTTGCTGAATAACAAAAACAAAAAAAAAAAAACAGATAATAAATGCGCAAACGGAAAAAAAAGTTAAATAAATGAAAGTGAAGTAGCAGAGAGCACAAAATATCGCATTAAGCGCGTGCACACACACATACATACGCTCGCCGAATTTACTATAACCTAATATTCCTAATATTAACAAGTAAGGAAGTCTAAGTTCGGGTGAAACCGAACATTACATACCCAGCTGTGCACATAAAGTGGGCGTGATCGTTCACCGATTTTTCTTATTTTCTGTGGTAGTACTCTACATAAACATAACATGCCTGGTACCTAGTTTCGTAAATCTATCTCACACCGTTCTGAAGTTGTTAGCAGTCGAATTTAAAAATTGCTTGACTCATAAGTGGGCGGTGCCACGCCCACTTTCCAAAATTTTGAAAAAATTATGTAAAGAATATGAAAGTTGATGTATGTACCAAATTATATTATTATAGCGAAATCAGTTAGGTAATAAGATATGGACTTTTCAATATTTCCACCTCCTTTCAATATAACTTTTATGAAAAAGTAGGCGTGGTCGCGAAGCGATTTCGTTTATTTTCTATAGCTGAATTTACCACAACAATAGTATGTCCTCTACGAAATTTCGTTATACTAGCATAAACTGTTCTGAAGTTATTAAGAGTCAAAATTTTAAAATTTCTTCAAAGATACGTGGGCGGTACCACGCCCCCTTTTCAAAAATTTTTATAAAATCGGCCTTAGAACATCTAAATCAATACATATTGCAAATTTTATCATTGTAGCTGCTTCTAATATTGAATTAACCCATTTTATACGTTTTTCGAAATTTTCGATATCGAAAAAGGGGCGTGGTTATGGTCCGATTTTACCCATTTTCAATAGCAATCTATTCTGAACCCAAATAAGTACGCATGCCAAATTTGGTGAAGATATCTCACTATTTGCTCAAGTTATCGTGTTAACGGACAGACGGACGGACGGACGGACGGACGGACGGACGGACGGACGGACGGACGGACATGGCTCAATCAAATTTTTTTTCGATCCTGATCATATTGATATATGGAAGTCTATATCTATCTCGATTCCTTTATACCTGTACAACCAACCGTTATCCTAACAAAGTTATAATACCCTGTGTACAAGTACAGCTGGGTATAAAAATCGATTGAAATTTATATGAATTTATATTAGCTAAAGACAGTGGTGGGGACAGAGGCAAGCTTATTTACCCGCAAGCAGACAAAATAGAAAGAGCGGTATTTTTGAGAACAACTAGACAAAAAGCTGGCACATATCGTCGGCTAAGAGTGTAAACCTGCCAACGACCAAAAAAATATTTTTCAGTAGAGGCAAAAAACCAAATTTAACTTGAACTTTCAGGTTATGGTTTAAGGGCCATGATTGCCTTGATATATCAAAAATTAAATCATATTCACTGGGTATTACCCTGACTTAGAGCCAGAAAGTAATATTCTAGAATAGAACAGGAGCCGGGCGACAGAAGCTCTATATGTTGGATTTAGCAGCTTTTCTCATCAAACATTTTTTGATATTTGTATATTTATTTTGAGGATTTTCTTTCGTTTGCCAACTGCAGAAACGGCTACTGCTTCGAACCGCATCGAAGAGTCGATTTGGCTAAGAACGGGATTTAGCAGGTTTACACTCTTCGCCGACGATATACGAACTTATTTGTGACAGTGGTGGGCGAAGAGTATTACCATTGTGATTAGCTTTAATTGAACTAGTCCAAAAAAGACTATGCTTGAGGTTACAAACATTTAGAAAAACTCAACTATCTTTGACACTGAAATGGCTGGATAGATTTTAGATTTTAGGGAACAAGAAATTTCAATGTTATTTGGGAATATCTTTTTAGCCCCAGCTGTGTACCTCATTACTTTTGATACTGGTATAATGTTAGTCCCCTTTTGCCTAGTTCAACACCATTCGGAAAAATTTAGTTGTATACTGTTATATTTTCTGACTAGTTTGATGTTAAACTGCATAAATGCTCCTAGGCAACTTTACACACACACACACATACTAATAGACATCTATGTGTGTGCTAATTCATTAGTGGGCGGGTGTTGGGTTGGTGAGAAAAACTGTTAAGTGATAAGTACTATAATGATGAAGGCGCATAATAAGGAAAATTGATAATTACGAGTATTACAGCATTAAGACAAAATTGAAGCTATTAATAACTGCTGCAAGCATAGCGCACAAAAAGTAAAACGAAAAAGCCAAAAGAAACAAAAACCGAAAAATATACAAAAAAAGGGAAAGCTTTAGCATTTTCTATCATACTTTAAAGATACTTAGATGTGCCAATGTTTTAATATAGTTGCTTGAAATTTTTGCTTTTGGAAATATAAAAATTTGGTTTGCACGCCAAGTATTCTAAACTGGATAGCTCATATACAAATTTTAATTCATCTGCTTATAACATTACTTTCTTTATCTTTAGTACCTGCGTGATCGAGCTTGCTCGGCGCTATCAATTTTCCGCTAACTTTACTTACCCAAAATGACCCCAAAATGACCCTAAAATAATCCCAAAATAATCCTAAAATGTTCCCAAAATGATCCGAAATTGAATCCAAAACGACCCAAAAATGATCCCAAAATGACCCTTAAATAATCCCAAAACGATCTAAAAATTATCTAACGATCTAAAATTATCCAAAAATGATTCCCAAATGACCCCAAAACACCCTGAAATGTTCCCAAATGATCCGAAAATGACCCCAAAAATATCCAAAAATGATCCCAAAATAAACCTAAAATAGTCCCAAAACGACCCCAAAAAGACCCTCAAATGTTCCCAAAATGACCCTAAAATCAAAAAAAAAATCAAAAAAATAAAAAAAAAAAACAAAAAAAAATCAAAAAAAAAAATTTAAAAAAAATCAAAAACATTAAAAAAATCAAGAAAGAATCAAAAACGATCAAAAGTAATCAAAAACGGTTTTTTTTGATTATTTTTAATTTTTTGATTTTTTCTTGATTTTTTAATTTTTTTTTATTTTTTTTTTTTTTTTGATTTTTTCTAATCGTAATCAATTAGTAATTGCTTTTTCTTGAAAGCAATCAAAATAATCATTACTAATTAAAAAAACCTTGTAATCAATCAATTACTAATTACTAATCAAAATTAACAGCTCTGGTTGAGGGGTGTAAGAGTACGTCGCCTCCACGCTGGTGCACGCTGGGTAATGCTAAATGACCTACATAGCCTATACGGCTAGTTTCTTGTATGGCCGGTTTTACTAGAACGGTACCAGTACTTGTGCTGTACCCATCGTGCCGAAAAGACCCGGGCCATTTTCTTATATCGGCCCGGCCAAGAGCAATACACTCGGGGTAACCCTGTCTGACATTTAGGCAGGGCTACAACTCGTTACAACAACAACAACATGCTACAAACAAAACCAACTACGATGATTGCAATTTTGATCTTGTTGAAGGATCGTGTCAAAATACAAAGCGGTTTGAAACGATCCTTCAACAAGACCAAAATTGCGGTTTGTATTTTGACACGATCCTTTAACAAGACCAAAATTACAATCATCGTAATTGGTATTATTTGTAGCATCTTCTCAGCTACTGGTAATTACCAATTAAAGGTAATGAAAAGTTTCTAAAAATAAAATACAAAGCGGTTTGACACGATCCTTCAACAACACCAAAATTGCAGTTGATCCAGGGATATTAGATATTTCTAAATGCAGTGCGTCACCATTAAACCAAACACTGATTAGTATGTTTGCTGGCAAATTGTATTTACAGTGCAATTGTTTTACTCGTTTTCGTTAAAAGTACCTTTTTAAGTATAAAGTACCATTATAAAAAGAATTAACACCGAAAATAATATCAGTGTAGAAATCCCAGGGTTATAACTCTTGCCAACAGGTGTTACTTTGGACTGAGTAGGCAATTGAGAAGTAAAGTCCTCTCTCGAAGAACAAAGATCACGCTTTATAAGTCTCTCATCATACCAGTCCTGATGTACGGCTCGGAATCATGGACAGTGTCAAGAGAAGATGAGATGGCCCTTGGAGTATATGAGAAAAAAGTTATCCGGAAGATTTATAGTCCTTACCGTAAAGCCAACGGCGAGTATCGAAGGAAATTTAACGATGAGCTGTACGAGCTTTACGCAGACCTGACCCTAGTTCAGCGAATTAAAGCCCAAAGGCAGAAGGTTTTCCTATAAACACCCGTAACCGGCAGCATAGGAAGGGGCGGCCTGGACTGAGAGAAAACAATAAGTGGAGGATGACTTGAACCCCCTTGGGGTTTCCAATCGGCGTCAGTTATCGCTAAAAAGGAATGACTTTGATACGAAACGGCCAAAATCGCCTAGGCGATTAAGCGTCAATAAATGACGCAACCCAAGACTAGTTAGTAGTTAGATAATCAGTGAAATTTTGTTCAGTTTTGTCACATAAAAACTCTCGAGCAAATATTTATTTTTCTTTAGTTAGTCCTTGAATAATTTCATGTTATATTTTTTATGCAATAAAACTTATTTTTACGCAATATCTTTCACGTTTCAGTCATCTCAACTCTAAACTCATTCATCTTAATGTACTTGTTTTAAGCACACAATGGCTATTACTTTCTTATATTTTTTCTTTCTTTTCACTGTTTTACTTTCTTTTGTCACAAAAAAAAGTAACCATTCTTTTCAAAATATATCTACAATTGTCGTTAAAAGTTGAAGGTTGAAAAATATGTTTAGCGATAAATATATAATCGTTAGCGTGGGCGTATGGAAAAACGGCAAAGAGAAAAAGCGATGTTTAACACAACTTGAAGTGAGTAATTGCAGCGTAAATAATTGCGTCTTTTCGGTTATATACGTGAACTAATTTATTGCGTACGTGCATTTGACAAACACATTTAAAATTAACAGAAAAGTATGCTTTAATGAACTTTAAATGTAAAAATATACCAATTAATTTATGAAGTACCGTCATTACATTTTGGGAAGTGTCGCATGTGCCGATTATTAATTGAATTGTTATTTAGCAGCTTATACTAAGTTCGTAAAATTTACATAACTCTAATATTTTGCCCGTATATATAAAGAACTGTGTTAGAAATCTGCAACTTTGAATTTTTTTTAAGGACAACAGGATTCTTTACAAGCATATTAAAAAAACGTTTTCATAAGAAAAGGACATTGGAATTTCAAAAGTTTTTTGAGTAGATTGCGTTGCAATATATTTTCTATCAAAAATGATTGTGTATATCTTGAAAATTTGTAATTATAGTACACTTTTTGTTGGTTGTACACGACGTATGAGTAACATTTATTTATTCAAGTAAGTAAAGTTCAGAAAAATGTTCTTAACGTTAGGTTCATGTCTCCGAAATTGATTTAGATAACGAAATAAAAATTACACTATGTTCAGGGCCTCATAAAAACCTTTATTTTGATATCCATATAGTTAAATCAATTTCTACAAAACGCAAGTCGGCAGAGAACGAAGTGTGTCAGTCTTCGAAGCAGAAAACTGAAGCGTGTTATGCTTCGACGCAGAAAACTGAAGTGTATTAGTCTTCGGCGCAGAGAACGAAGTGTGTCAGTCTTCGACGCAGAAAACTGAACTGTGTTAGTCTTCGACGCAGAAAACTGAAACGTGTTAGTCTTCGACGCAGAGAACTGAACTGTGTTAGTCTTCGACGCAGAAAACTGAAACGTGTTAGTCTTCGACGCAGAGAAGGAAGTGTGTTATTCTTCCACCCTAACTGAACCGTGTTAATCTTCGTTGGGAGCGACGATATTGAGTCGGGTATGACACATTTCGTAAACAGGAATAACAAAATGTTCACTTGACACCTTCAAGTTTTTTCGAAACAGCCTACCGCACACCAACATAAGTTTCTGCAGGTATTTTTATTCCAGTTTTCTCCATTTATCGCAAGTTTGCAATTTTCATGCAGATAAGCACCGGCTAAGCTTTCGCATAAGAAGTTTACATCAATCATGTAATGAGGATAGAATTTTTTATGCACAAACATTTTTGAGTTGGGTTAAATTTGTGCTAGACCTTACTTCCGGTTTATCTACACTATGTATATATGTACGTGCTTTATTTTTAAATATATGTATATATTTTTTTTAAGCGTGTAGGGTTAAGTGAAACTTTCTGAAAGTTTGTTCTTTAACAATTTCAATCGATATATTTATTTTTAGTAAGCGCACAATTTCGTAGAAATAAATTTAAAACAAAATACAGAAATAAATTAGTAATACTTGGAAAAGTTTGATTTACTTTTGGATCTCTCAAATAAGCAATAAATAACACGAGAAGGGTAGTAAGCTCACAACACAATTTTTAAAGAACTTTGTAGAGTTTTACTGTTTTATAGAATATATTTAATTTAATTTAATAATATGTTTTTTTTTTGTATTTGTTTATTTTTTATTGTTTGTGTGTTTTATTTAATTTTTTCCCATTTTAATTATTTTTTCCATATTTTTTTTATTTTAATTTTCTTGTATAGCATCATTGCTACGAGCAGTGTAAAAAAATTCCAAGTTCTCAGAACGAATAGAAAATCTGAAACCAATTTCAATTGTTTTTATGAAAAATATTTGAAATCGATATTAGTAAGCAGATCTACGGGGTTGACCCATAACTTTCCATGTTAAAAGTAAATTATGCGTTGATATAAAATTGATATGCCGATTGTGTAAAAAAATTATATACATAGAAAAACATTGAACATAATAAAAATACGAAAACCCAACAGATGCAACGATAAATGAATGTAATAAATCTCTTGCAATTTCACACAGCATTACTTTGGAGTGCGAAAGTAAATGGCAAACATGAAGTGAAAAATAAAAAGCTACTACGAAACCCAAGCAACAAGTTGACGTCTGTCATCAACAAAGGATAAGTATCAATTTTGTATCGTTTTCGCCGCAAAACTTTATTCAATTCTTAACGCTTGTTAGGACTGCAAACTGTGTTTATTTTGTAGGCAATTTTATACCTTGTTGTATTATGGAATCAGCATGTAAATTTTCCGCTTTTATGTATTTATTTTTATGCATTCTTTTCACTACGAACTTGTTTTTTTTTTTTTTTTTTTTCATTTTATTTTGTTATATTTTATTTTATTTTATTTTTTTATTTTTTTATTTTATTTTATTTTATTTTATTTTATTTTATTTTATTTTATTTTATTTTATTTTATTTTATTTTATTTTATTTTATTTTATTTTATTTTATTTTATTTTATTTTATTTTATTTTATTTTATTTTATTTTATTTTATTTTATTTTATTTTATTTTATTTTATTTTATTTTATTTTATTTTATTTTATTTTATTTTATTTTATTTTATTTTATTTTATTTTATTTTATTTTATTTTATTTTATTTTATTTTATTTTATTTTATTTTATTTTATTTTATTTTATTTTATTTTATTTTATTTTAACATTTATTTATATATATATATATATTTATTTTATTTTAAAACAACACTGTAGTGACTTGTATGCTAGAAGGTCTAGCACCTTAGGCCACTACCCAGCTTGAAGGTAAACCCTTCTCAGTGTCCATTTATGCATATATTTATACTTCCATATAGAACATTTCTTTAATTTCAATGCTAACTTTATCTTTCATATTTGCGAATTTTTAGGACTTGGTGTGAAACCTATGAAAGAATTTTCATACTTAATTAAGCACGAATATTTTTCCATTTTATTTTATTTTATTTTATTTTATTTTATTTTATTTTATTTTATTTTATTTTATTTTATTTTATTTTATTTTATTTTATTTTATTTTATTTTATTTTATTTTATTTTATTTTATTTTATTTTATTTTATTTTATTTTATTTTATTTTATTTTATTTTATTTTATTTATTTATGGTATTTTGAAGTTTTGTTGAAAATAGTTTAAACCTTCGGGTTTTCTTTATTTCTGTTTTACTAAGCACTAAAGCGTTCCCGTGACGCCGACCGCTGTTATCCTGTTCTATGGCTACGCATAAGTACCAACTGGGTATCTAATTTTAAATTTTTATTTTATTTTATTTTATTTTATTTTATTTTATTTTATTTTATTTTATTTTATTTATTCATGGTATTTTGAAGTTTTGTTGAAAATAGTTTAAACCTTCGGGTTTTCTTTATTTCTGTTTTACTAAGCACTAAAGCGTTCCCGTGACGCCGACCGCTGTTATCCTGTTCTATGGCTACGCATAAGTACCAACTGGGTATCTAATTTTAAATTTTACTCCAACATTGACTTTTTAACTTGTTATTAGATACTGTCACCAGAATAAAACTAACACAGCAGTGCAATATAACTTTATTGAATATATTCTAGTGATGCAGTATACTCCATAACAATAACAACAAAAATAAGAGCAACAATAAAACCCTAATGCCAACAATAATAGTGGACAATAAAAAATTACTCTACCAGATATAATATTTTATTGCTGGTGTTTCTACAGTGAATATAACAAACATCGTCACTTCCACGGCCACAAATACTAACAACAACAATAATAAAATATACATACAAGACGAGAATATCTAGTGCAGCAGAATAACTAAAATGCAATGAGTGCTCGTTATGCGTCAACGGTGCCGGAACTGAATATAGCATAAAACGGAACAATAAGGTAACCAAGCATAAAGGGTAATAATAAAAAATAGTAAAAACTTGAAAAAAAAACAACAAACATTAGAAATAAGTAACGTGAAGTCGCTACAAACAACAAAGCGTCCTAACAACACACTTAAAAAATGACGGAAACATATGACTTCACTAAGCTGATTGCAAAAATATACGAAAAGTACGAATATAATATGAAATGAATGCGAGTGCGACTGCGAAGGAGGTGAGCGTTAAGCGGTAAGCGGAAAATGGCAAAATGTTGAGGAAGTACCTACTAAGCAGAAGGAATATAAGGAGTGCATATATGTTTTCTATTGTACATATATGGATTAAGCTGCATGTGTGTGTGTGTGGCTTGTATGTGTTTGCTAACTTGTATGTGATTTTGTGCTTTGTTGTTGCCGTACATACAAAGCATTGTTGGCCAAAGTGCACTAACTTCAACTTAAGTCAAGTGTACTTTACCGAACGATGCTTTTTATATATGTACATACATTTGTGCGGCTGCATATAGTTTGTCAGTGTATGTGTGTCTATATATTTACATATAAGTGCATGCATTAGTTTATATATCATTTTATATTATTTTGCATTAAAATATATGTATGTAAATATGAACTAGTTGCTGCTTTGAATTTAAAAACATATTATACATATCCGCATACTACATTGAAATGTTGTTTGTGGCCAACAGGGCGTATGAGTAACATTTTGTATGAGTGTTCTTACCTTCAAGTGGCCATATCCGGCTGCACTTACGCACTATTATTTGTTGTTATTGTTGTCTTCGTTTGTGGTATAAAGCACGGAAATGTATATAATGTTGCATTTGATATGTACCACTTAAGTGAATGCTTTCATATATATGTATGTAAATATTTACTTGCATAAATATGTTAAAATGGCTACTTATACTATTATACATGGCATACTTATGCATGTAGTATCAGTCTAATAAATATCAACATTAAAGTAGTTAAATGCGTACCCATATGCATAATATAAAGAGGTTTCAAAGTGAAACATAGCTTGCATCCAGCGCAATAAAGCGAAAGCATGTATGAATGTACTTAAGAATAACTCACCCTGCCATCGGAATTCTAAAACATGTTCTATTCAAAAACTTCGGCAAAAATTTTTAGAAAAATTTTATACCAGCCTTAAAGATGAGAAACGTCTTCAAATGTATAAATCCATAAGTAAAGGGCCTAAGTTCGGGTGTAAGTGAACATTATATACTTAGCAGCGATATTGCCTTATTTCCAATTGGTTTGAGAAGTAAAGCCATATGATTTTAATTAGAACTGGTAATGGAAATAAAAATTTGATGGGCTTATTGCCTTTCCCAAAAATTATATTTAAGGGAGATTTTTTAAAATTGCATAAAATGTCAGTGACAATAATGGTGTTTTTTAAAAATATATGGGAGTCCACGAAATAAGGATCAAGTTCTTCCCTGCATGAGCTTTTTTTTCATTAAATATGTATATGAAAATCATAACTGTTACGCCTATTTGAGTAAATTTGAAAATCCTGCGATTTGAATTATAATTTAAATTATTTAAATTCATGAAAGGGAAGTGTAGAGCTTCTCGAGAAAATTTTTTGACATATCACTTTAAAATGGGATTTCAAGCAATAAAGTTAGAATTATAAAAATCATTTCTGCAGCTTTTGTGAAAAAAAAAAACAATTGGACGGACTTTTCCACCTATTTTTTTTAAGCTATTGCATAGGTTTTGTCGCAGCCCTTTGGTGGTGGGAGTGAAATGAAAAAAATGTTAATGTTAAAAAAGTTCGCAGTAACGGACTTTTTTCAATGTTAAAAGGTTCGGCGTTAGCAACATAACTTGACAAAAATAAATATAAGCGTTGCCTACATTTAGGCGTATGACGTTAGCAGCAGGACGATTACATAAAATTGGATCTGTAAGCGTTGCCTACATTTAGGCGTATGACGTTAGCAGCAGGCCGATTACATTAAAATTGGAGCTGTAAGCGTTGCCTACATTTAGGCTATACTACTAACAGTGTGACTTGTACATAAAATTGGAGCTGTATAGGCTATACTGTTAACAGGTTAAAGCTGTACTGCTCTAAAGTCATAAATATGCTCATTGAGTTTTCATAAATATTATAATTGCATAAATTGATAAAAAGTGATATGCAATTGCTTTACCGCGGCAGTCCCCGAGTGCCAGATGTCTTTTTTTGTTTTTGTATGGAACCCGACGCAGTCTAATGGACTCCTCCCGGTTGAGACGTGGGGAAATCCTTTCTTATTTAGTCTTCACTAGTGTTCATCTTTCCCATCCCAGTTTCATATTGGTTTAACTGGTATAAAAATCGTATAACTTAAACGAGCTTAACTTGTATATTTGTATATCCGGACTATCTCGGGAAACGCTTGACCGATTTGGATGAAATTTTGAATATAGATAGTATGATCGATTCTAAGACTATCCCATAGGGGGTTGCCACTTGGGGCGGTTTATAGGGTTACCACCTATCTAAATTTTTTTTTAAATTATAGAGAAAGATATGCCAATATGTGTATCGAATGAAAGGTATTTTTGGCGAAATACCATCTAAAATATTTTCAATTAGGGTTGCCACCTTACAGCAGTATATGTGTATATCTGGTACTATCTCGAGAACCACTTAACCGATTTTGATGAAATTTGGCATGGGGATAGTATGTCTGATCCTAAGACTATCCACTTGAGTGTTGCCACTTGTGGGGTATTACAGGGTTGCCACCTATCTCATTTTTTTTTAATATTGAGTAAGATAAGTCAATATGGGTATCAAATGAAAGGTATTTTGGGCGGCATGCCAACTAAAATATTTGCAAGTAGGGTTGCCACCTAGGGTTGCCCCCTTATCGCAGTAAATCCGGTACTATCTCGAGAACCGCTTAACCGATTTTGATGAAATATGGCACGGATATAGTATTAATGATTCTAATACTATCCACTTGGGTGTTGCCACTTGGGGGATATTACAAGGTTGCCACCTATCTCATTTTTTTACATTGAGTAAGATAAGCCAATATGGGTATCAAATGAATGGTATTTTCGGCGACATACCAACTAAAATATTTTCAAATAGTGTTGTAAAACAGGGTTACCATTTTACCGCATTGTATTTGCATATTTTGGGATCATATTTGGATTATTTTAGATCATTTTGGGATTATTTGGGGGTAATTTTGGGCTATTTTGGGATCATTTTGAGTTAAATTTTTGAGAGAGTCTTTTTGAGGTCATTTAGGGATCATATTGGGATCACTTTAGGGTAGTTTTGAGATAATTTTCGTATCATTTGGAATCATTTTGGGGTAATTTTTGGATCAGTTTATGCTCCCTATGTGATAATTTTTGGGGTCATTTTTGGGTAATTTTTGGGCCACGTTGAGGTCATTTCAGGATCGTTTTGGGATCATTTTACGGTCATTTCGGGATCATATTGGAATCATTTTGGGGCCATTTTGTTGACATTTTAGAATCGTTTTTGGGTCATTTTGGGATCATTTTAGGGTGGTTTTGGGATCATTTTGGACTGCTTGACCGATTTCGATGAAATTTGGCATAGAGATAGTACCTATGCTCGATTTAAGACTGTGCAATTGGGTGTTGCCACTTAGGGCGGCTTACAGGCATGAGACCTATCTATTTTTTTTTTAAATATTGAGCAAGGTATGTCAATGTGGGTATCAAATCAAAGGTACCTTCAGCAGCATACCAACCAGGATTTCTTAAAAATGTGTTGGATAGTAGATATACTTCATTCTAAGATTTTCTACTTGGATTTGCCACTTTAGTCGGTTTATAAAGTTGCCACCTGTGTGATATTTTTTCGGAAATACATTTTGAAAAGTTTATGTTGGTAAGTAAGAATATTGCACAAGAACATACGACGAAGTTTATATATGTACATAAAAGGTAAAAGAAAAAAACGATAAACAAATTTCGTTTGATATCAGTCAAAAAGCTAAATATCTTACAAGGGACCTCTCCCTCCTTTACTCAACATGATTATTCGAAAAGTAAGACTACCTAGATATATTTTTACTACTGTCTTCAGTAACTAAGTTTTTTGTTAGAAGAACTTTTCTTCTAAATCTAAATCGGCATGCATTTTTAGTGTATATATCGTGGAGGCTATGACAAAAATACTCAGAGTTTAAGAGCTTGTTAGTTTTTTTTTTTAATCTCTCCCTTACTTATACATAATCCTTTCTGCGTATCGTAGAAATTTATAGCATTCTATCATTTTTGTGGTACTGCTAAAAATAAATAGAAGTGTATCATTAATTACAATGTCAACGTTCAACTTAAACACATTAAGTTATACTTGTGGTCGCTAAGAAAACCACTTGTATAAGAACTTTGATGTGTGACTTATAGCTATATTAGAAAGTCAATTCTAAAAAAATAAAACAAGATATTCATAAGGGCCGCTCGAAATACATTATACAAACCGAGATCCTATAAAGAGGCTGATAGGAGTGTATTTTTTTAACTAAAATATGACCAGTTCATTTGTTATGAGCATTTGTGACCATGAAATCCTATACCATTAAATGCATTTTTCAAATTTTTGGCCGAAATCTCATTCTTCAAAGTTTTAATTCAATACTGCGAACAGTTTTAGCTTCCTTGTATGCAACTTTCCATACTAGCTACACCAAAGAGTAAATCACATTCATACAAACTGGAAATCTGCACATAAATACATTTCACATTTTAGCTTATTCATTCGTTTTTGTTTTAGTGAGATTAGCTAAATGCTTCTTTTAGTATGTTTGCCTTTACAAGCGTTTCCAACCATTTAATTCCCGTGGCTTTTGGCTTTTAAGTTTAAGATGACAAGTGTTTCAATCGCATGCATACATACATAAATGGAATTCATTACGCACTTTTACGAAGACAAACTGAAATTGTGGAGCTTCAAACCAAAACGCAATTAATATATATTGAATTAGTGTACACTTATTGCGTTTTGGTTTGAAGCTCCTCAATTGCTGAGATAAGTACGTGAAGTATTCTGACATACACAAGCACATCAATACTCATTTTGACAAATTGTGCACTCAAATTGTTTGATCTTAGTTACCCTTTATTATTACGGATTTTGTGGTGTTACAAGCGACTTAAAGATGTCAAAGTCAATTAACACAAATTCTTGTGATGAATGTTGTAACAAATGTTGCGTATACGCCGTGGCTATAATTTTAAAACCAAAAAGAGAGCGCTGGGACGTCACATTCATTTTTTTGTTTCTGTAAGAAAAATATATTTTGTCGATTTATTTTCTCACTTGCTTTTGAGGTAGTGAGAAAAATTTTTTTTTTGTTTTCAATTTTGAATTGAGTCGAGTGTGACGACATTAAAATCGAGAATTTTGTCGATTTTTTACAGAAACGTATTTATGATGAAAGGGGATAAAATCGCTCTCCAACCACGCCCACTCTCGATATCGAAAGCTTCGAAAATCACCTAAATTGAAAAAATTCGGTAACGGAAATGGCTAAAATGATATAGTTTGGTAGGATGAACCCCTTAGTCATTCTTTTATGATTTTTTGATAAAGTTTTAAAAGTACGCGTCGCACCGCCCACTTTTCAGGGAGGCATATTTGAAAATTTCACGGATCATAACTTTTAAACTGATTACGGTAGAACGTTGAAATTAGTACAAGGTATACTAGCATAATAGCGAGTATACCTGATGTAATTGGACGAAATCTCTTCCCAACCACGCCCACCTCCGAAATGGAATATTTCGAAAATCATATGAAAACTACCGCTGGGTATTAAATGTTCGGTTTATCCTAACTTAGACTTCCTTACTTGTTAATACATGAATATGTTATAATGGCTGCTTATGAAATTTATAAACGCACCAGCACAAATACATACAAAGGGTACAACTTGACATGTATTGTCGGCAAAGAACTCACGTTGGTTTCTTTGAATTCCAATTTTCAAACCACTTTTATAAGCAACTCGTAAATATGAAGAGCACATTCATTGTTTTTATTGTTTTTTTTTCTAACGACTTTTAAGTTTTGTTGTGAAAATGCAATTATCAGCGCTTCGGTGAGTACCAGACAAATGCGCAATACGAATTTAATTGCTTTCCAATTCCCATTTAATGACGTCAAATTGTACATAGCTCTTACTAGAAGTACGTTGAAGTGCATTTTTTACAGCGCATTAATGTGCGAAATAGCGGCAAATGTGAAGTGGGAAAAGAATTGAATGTGCTATTGGTGGAGAGAAAATGTACCAATGCTCTTAATTGTAATGTGGTTTTAGTAGACAAATTTATTAGAATTCAATGGACTTGTTTCGTGGCATGCGAGTGTATTTGAGCGTGATTAAATTCGGAACATGGTGTTTTAAAAGAAATTCATATAAATTTAACAAGAAGATATGTTAATTGAACAGGGATTCATATTTATTTAACACCAAGTCAGGCTTTTCAACATGAGCTTCATGTTAAAACAACATAAAGATAGTGTTGAAATATAATAACCTGAAAAAGTGTTGATTTTACATGAAAATTTTTCTGTGTGTATTATTTCCGTCCCAAACTGTTACGTTATAACTTTAAACGACCCACCCGACCAACGCTCACGAAAATGCTTTAGTTTTCGAAGCTTTGGATCATTTACGGGTCACTTTGGCATTATTTTGCCGCTATTTTGAGAACATTTTGGGTTCAATTTTGGATTAATTTGGGACTACTTTGGAGTCATTTTCCTATAACTTTTGAGTCATTTCGGGATCATTTGGGGATAAATTTTCGATCATTTTGGGTTCAATTTTGGATAATTTAGGGTCTTTTTGCGGTCGTTTTGTGACTATTTTGGGATTATTTTAGGGATATTTTGGGATCATTTTCGGATAATTTTGGATACATTTAAGGGTTTTTTGCGGTAATTTTGGAATCATTTTTGGATCATTTTGGGATCACTTTAGGGTCATTTTGGGATCTTTTTCGGGTCGTTTTGGGTTCAATTTCGGATCATTTTGGGAGCATTTAAGTGTTTTTTTTTTGGGTCGTTTTGATATCATTTTGGGATCATTTTGAGTAAGTAAAGTTAGCGCTAAATTAATAGCACCGAGCAAGCTCGATCCTTCAAGTAAATTTAAATCAATTTTAATCGTATGACAGTGAAATGAAAATCCTTTCAAAAGAAAGTATTCAAACCCAAATTTGGTATTTTAATTTTTTTCTGCTTTTAAAGATTATACGTAAAGTACTTGCATTTCTAAAAAAACAGCATTGCATTTTTAATTCAAAAAACACTTTTTTAGTTTTGTGTATAATATTCATTTCCGTTTGACCTGTATTATTTATTTTTTTTGTCTCTTTGTAGCAGTTAAAGTTATTTAACTTGTTTAAATAGTAATTAGTTAATAACTTGTTGCGTATGACTAATTTGGGAAATTATAAATCACTTACATACATTTTTATACCCAGCGTACTAGTACAAGGGTATTATAATTTTGTCCACATAACGGTACTACGTAACGGCACAAAATAATCGAGATAGATATAGAGATCCATATATGAAAGTTCTTAGTTTGGAAAGAGGATTTCATTAAGGCATGTCCGTCTGTCTGCCCATCCGTCCTTCTGTCCGTGTACACGATAACTTGAGTAAAAATTTAGATATTTGCATGAAATTTTATATACAGGTTACTCTTTGGCCAAGGTAGGTTGCTATTGAAAATGGGCGAATTCGGATGATAACCACGCCCCCTTTTTCGATATCGAAAATTTCGAATATCACACAAATTGACATATCTCGGTAACTGAAATGGCTAAAATGATATAATTTCATAGGTGAATCACCCTGGTCATCCTCCTATGATTTCTCCATAAATTTTTTATAGTGGGCGTGGCACCGCCCATTTTTAAGGGTGGATTTTTTGAAAATGTGACTGGTCGTAACTGTTAAACTGATTAAGATAGAACGATGAAAGTTGGCACAACGCATACTAGTATCGTTGGGAGTATATCTGATGAAACTGGATAAAATCGCCCTCCAACCATGCCCACTTTCGATATCGAAAATCACATAAATTGAAATAATTCGGTAACGGAAATTAGGTAATTCCTCCTAGGGCCTAATGATTGTTATGCCGTTCTAAAAATTACCGCTGGGTATGGAATGTTCGGTTCACCCGAACTTAGACTTCCTTACTTGTTTTATATCGTTTGCGTGTGTCATGTAATGTTTATAATCGTGTGTCAAAACATAGTTAGGTATGTATTTCTAGATATAAAATTAAAACTGCTCGGTGTGGGCACCTAATTGAGTCAAACACAAAATACAAAAGAACGTTTAAGAACTTATGCATTGAAATATTTATCCTATACATTCGATTTATTTGCTGCCTTCAACTCAGTTATAAGTTTTTGACCTAAATATTACTTTCTGATCAAATTGAAAAAAAAAAAAAAAAACAAGTAAGGAAGTCTAAGTTCGGGTAAGCCGAACATTAAATACCCAGTGTATGGAAACAATAGTAATACCTATAAGTTATATATTTTCTATATATATTACATTTTGGGAAAAGCGAACTCAATAAATTTATTAGTTAGTTTATAAAATTAATAGTGATTTATGCTACGGTATAACATATATGTATGTACATTGTTCGTGTGCCCTCAAAATCTTACTTATAGTTGAATACATTTCTTACTTCTAATATACTTACGCCCAATTTGTGACAAATTTTAAAATTGAAAAAAATACGTTTGGGCCAGTTTTTCGAAATTCGAATTATTTTCAAAGTTATAGCTATCACCACTTTTCGAAATTCCTTACTTTTTGATGATTTTCTCACGATTGGTCAATACGATGGTATCTTCTACCAAACGACGATTCTAACTTTCGCAAAAAAAATTTTTTTGCAAACATTATTCGCAATTTTTAACTTCTCCATCGTGGTCAGATGGCGCCTTTGTATGATGTTGTTGGGCATTCCATTAGTAACTATTGGCAAACAATTTGTTTGGCTATTTAAGGAGGCGGGAGTTATTTACATTTTTTTACAGACTAGTAAATTTTTTATGAAATTTTGCTTTTCTCTACGTACTGTTGACTATGAAGACAAACATAACTTAACAAAATTAACTCATCTTTGAAGACTCGTAAATAGTAGACAATTCCTTACAAATTTAACTATCAAATTATATTATAATTATACTATTTTAGTTATTTACTTTACCGAATTATGTCAATTTATGTGATTTTCGAAATTTTCCATATTGAAAGTGGACGTGATTGGAAAGCGATTTCGCTTAATTTCAACAGGTATACTTCCTATAACTCTAGTATACCTTGTGCCGAATTTCACGATTCTACCGTAATCAGTTTCTAAATTTTCGATATCGACAGTAGCCGTGGTTGGACGGGGGTACTAGTATGATTTGTGCCAAATATCATCGTTCTACTATAATTTGTTTAAAAGTTACGACCAGGCGAATTTTCAAAAATTCCTCCCTTGAAAGTGGGCGGTACCACGCCCACTTTTTAAAATTTAACAGAAAATCATAATAGAATGATAAGAGAGATTCACCTATGAAATTATATCATTTTATCAATTTCAGCTACCGATATATGTCAGTTTATGTGATTTTCGAAATTTTCGATACCGACAAAAGGGACGTGGTTATAATCCGATTTCGCCCATTTTCTCTAGCAAGCTACCTTGGCCATAAAGTAATCTGTATACTAAATTTCATGCAAATTCCTCAATTTTTGTTCCAGTTATGTTAATTTGTATGATTTTCGAAATTTTCGATTTCGAAAAAGGGGGCGTGGTTATCATCCGATTTCGCCCATTTTCAATAGCAACCTACCTTGGCCAAAAGGTTACCTGTATACAAATTTCATGCAAATATCTCAATTTTTACTCAAGTTATCGTCTACACAGACGGACGGACGGACGGACAGACGGACGGACAGACGGACGGACAGACGGACGGACATGTCTTAATGGACTCCTCTTTTCAACCTAAGAACTTTCATATATGGAACTCTATATCTATCTCGATTATTTTGTGCCGTTACGTACTACCGTTATGTGAACAAAATTAATATACCCTTGTACTAGTACTAGTACACTGGGTATAATAAACATTTGTCTATATATTTGACCACATTTAGATTATGCGTTCATGAGTATGGAAAACAATATCGTCGTTCTTGCGCTAAAAGCTGCTAACTAAATTTAGACAAATTTTGAAATGAAACGAAAAAATTTAGATCGATATTTGAACAGAAATGTTGTCAAAAAACTAACCAAAAGATAGACCGAAACCAGAACAAACCCGAAATCATTGAAATTAAAAAAATTTTTCCCAAAAAAAAATATCACAAAATAGTGAAAATTTGTAAAAAATTTTTTAGAATAAGTTTCTGCTGCAGAATACATATGTCTCAGCGAGTCGAATCCAACGGACAACACTTCCGCTACTATGTATCTGTGCGAAACAATTACAAAGAGTGCAAGAAATTTGGAAAAATAAGAAGATAAAATACAAAAAGCAAGAAAAATTGGCTCAAAACAAGAAATCGAACACTGACAAAAAATGTTAAGAAAACCCCAAAAACCTCTAAATTAACCATTTATGGTGAGGGATGTACAGGGCGTTTGAAAAGAAAACTCGTAGTAAGAAGTGAACTTGACTGACAGTTAAATTTGGTGTAAAACATTAGACTGGGGAAAAAGTTTATCTTTTATAAAATAAAATTTATACTTTTTTTCAAAATTTAATATCAAATACTAGAGGTATATTTTTTTGTCTAGTTTAGATGTTTTATGGCTCATTAAAATTTTTGCCTAAAATAGTTTTTAGTTCTATTGCTAAAACTAGCAACTAACGACTAATAAAAGTAATACTTGTCTACAAGTTTTACAGCTGATAGTTTTCCCAATTTTCAAAAACTATACTAATATAATTTTTATTTATTTATTTTTTTTTTGTTATTTGACCCAGTCTAGAATACACGCGCCAAGATTTATGTCGATTTTATAAGCAATTTGTCAATCAGTTCAAGGAAAGAAAAATAAAACTGCAGGATATGTCATAAAAAGTTGTCAAGAAATTTAAAAAATGTCTAGCAAAAAAAAAGCGGAGACAGCTAAGAGACAATGAAGTGAGAAATCGTATTTATAACAACAAAACAAACGAATATTAACTTTCAATTTTCGGCTAACAAACTTTTATAAAGTAAATCTATTTACCATGTTATCTTATACATAATAATGTTTCTGTTAAGATGAGAAGACAAATCCAAAACAAAACAAGTAAGGAAGTCTAAGTTCGGGTAAACCGAACATTAAATACCCAGCGGTAGTTTTCATATGATTTTCGAAATTTTCCATTGCGGAAGTGGGCGTGGTTGCGAAGCGATTTCGTCCAATTACATCAGGTATACTCCCTATTATGGTAGTATTCCTTGTACAAATTTCATCGTTCTACCGTAATCAGTTTAAAAGTTATGACCCGTGAAATTTTCAAATATGTATGCCTTTTTGAAAAGTGGGCGGTGCCATGCCTACTTTTAAAAATTTATCAAAAATTCATAATAAAATGAGCCATTACGTAGTACCGCTATGTGGACAAAATTATAATACCCTTGTACTAGTACTAGTACGCTGGGTATAAAAAAGAAAACAAAAAAACACTTACTGATTTCAATAGCATTTGAGTGGACTATCTGTATTAAGCACAAATCAAGTGAAAAAACGAAAAAAACATAAACATCCCAAACTTAAAGTAGCAATGAGCAATTGAAATCGATGGTAAAAAATGTAAAGTATGGGAGTTTGCGTTTTAAATTTGACAGCAAATAAGCTTATTAGAAAAGTTAGAAAATTAAATTTGCTGTTTTTGTAAGAATTACAGGACAAAATTTATAAGAACATCATCAAAAATTCATAATAAAAAAATGCTTTACTTCTTATCAGTCATTTCGTTAAAACCTGGCTTGACCTTGCGCCACTTTTACATACATAACCTAACATTTTCTTTCGATGCGCGCTTATAGTACAGTCTACTCGGAAAATAGATATGTGAGTGTATATTTATTAACTGGAGCGTAATTTTGCTACCGTGGTGCGAGCACCTGTTCTGTATTTTTTTATTTGATACGGGACGCGAAATTTCCTGCATTTTTCTTAATGTCCTGTATTTTTCCTGTATAATATAACTAAATATAACATTTTCTAATTATCCTTTAAAGACATGGAAATAATGTCCTTGAAAATTACTATCCTTCAACTACCTAAAAACTCGACGTGTTAGGACAAGTTGTAATCTAATAAAAGTCCTGAAAATGTGTATATATAAATAGTATATATGTGAATGTATTTGCAAATATTTAAGGGTACACAGGAGATGGAAAGGAGATATCCTAGAAATAGATTTTACAATATGGGTATCAAATGAAAGGTTTTCATGAGAGCCTAAACGTAGTGTTTTATTTTGATAACTCAATCCAATTCGGAGATATCAACCAAAACATGAATACAACTTATATAAACTTGTCTTGCTTGAATAACTAAATGTTACTTATACGCCGTGTATGACCTTTAATAAGTGAACTATAATTGTACGATTTTAAGATATAAACAATTATTTTTGCTAGAAAATATATTGTAACGCAATCTACTAAACTAATTTTGAAATTCCAATGTTTTTTTCTCGTGAATACTTTTTTTAATATCCGGGTAAAGGATCCCGTTGTCCTTATAAAAATTCAAAGGTACAGACTGATCGCACAGTCCTTTATGTATGAAACTTATATATGCTAGCAGTTAGATAAAACTTTAACTAAAAATCGGCACAGGCTATCCCAGAACAATGAAACTTCACACACATGTTATTTAAGCTGAAACGCACCAATGTAGAGGGTTTGCATATCAAATTTCGGACCAATTTTTTTCCATACATTTTTGGAATGTTCTAACTTATACTTTTAAAAAACTTATATAAAGAGTTTATAATGTATTTTTATCATCTATGTATCTGGGTCCCTTGATTTTACTTTTTTATAAGGTTTCCTTTCCTTGATGTTCCTCTATCGTTTCTGTATAATTTATAAATTTAATAATAATTTAATTAATAAATTTGATTTAATTTTTTTTCTAAGCAGCTTACATATTTTCCGTATCTTTCTTTGCTTTTTGCATAGAATTTTAGCAACGGCATTTGAAATCAAATACCTGAATAAATCTCGTTTCATTTCCATCGGTCTACTTTGACTTGTTGAAAATCAATATAAAATAAATAATATCAACCGATTTAGCTTGTCTTTTTAATTGAATTTATCAGCTCAGACTAAATGCATTCTATTTAGTAAACAACATCATACTCATAAGAGCCAAGAACATCATCAACACATTCACCTTGCTAAAGCTACATTTCCGATTTTATTTAAGTACGTTCAAACAAGATATTTTCATGGCAGGTGATTCGATTTTAATCGTACATAATTGCTATCAAATCGATATCTTCTCTCAATTGATACACACTATGATATCTTGTGGTATACCTTGCCTTACAAATATAACTTACAGTGTTGTGCGAAATTATGCAGAGGGCAGGTTGGACTTTTGAAAGTAATTTTTTGCCATTGAATTGTTTTTCAAATTTGTGAGACTTCGTTCGTTGCCTTGTAAGTTTGGACAAAGAACACTTCGACCTTAACTTTTCAGTTTGTTTTGCACAAGAGTGTATAGTTATTAGACTGGGCCAAAAATAAAAAAAATCCGTTTTCTTCAATTTTTCTATTGATTACTGTAATTTTTTCAGATTTTTAAATTAAAGTCTAGAGGTATCATCGCTAGTTTATATTTTACATACTTTACCTTATATTTGGTACTAGATGGTGGCCGCGACTTCGTATGCCTATAAATTCTGTTCAACAAAAAGACTGGAGTTCAGCGCTTAAGTGTGGTGTTCTCATGTAAGCTTTAAGGTTTCTTTGCTCTATAAACTCTAATTTCGGTCACAAAAAATGTTTTCGTCGTATTAATAAAGCTTAAAGTTTAATAAAAAGCGACCCTAAAGCCATTTATTTTTCCAATATAAAGAACATAAGTTATAGAATTTCTTTGTACATAATATTTGAAGTTCTACCCAAATTACAAATTATAAACAAATTTTTCGAGCAAGTTACTCGCGAGCAACCTTAATAGCTATATTAAGCGTTTTGGTATTCACATTTTATGAGATATCTCCGGGATAGCTTAGATATTGAAATTAATCAAATGGTTTATGACAGCATTCATAAACAACTTTTGTTTGATACCCATAATGTACTAACACATTTTTGTGGAAATATTTGTCGATACCTCCGAAACCGGTCGAGCTATCGAAATTTCAATTTCAAGATATCTCCCAAACCATTTCAGATATTTCAATGAATCACATCGCATATTATAGCACTCATTGACACCTTTCGTTTGACACCCATGTTGTACTAAGACATTTTTGGGCACCACTGGTCCACAAATTGGGCGATATCCCCAAAACCCATTGAGACATCGCAAAAAGTAATAACTTAAATTTTAAGTTGGGCGTCGAGCAATACAACGAAAAAAGTTTCATTCAATTCCATTCATTACTTTCAGAGTGATGCGGCCACAAACATACAGACAGACAGACAGACACGTAAAAATTTTTAAAATGGTTGATTTGGATTCTACTCGCTTAATAAAGCTTCCTCAATAAATTTTTTGTTGATATCTGCCATGTACAGACATCGACCTGTTACAATTTTATTATATGTAGAGAATTGGTTTTTTCAAGTTTCGGAAATTTTCAAACCAAAACGGGAGATCCAAAAAACATGCCAATGTTTGAGTCTAGAATTCTAGAAAACGGCAGCTTTTGTAGGGAATTCAATTTTCTACAAAAAAAATGTTCAGATAAATGGTGTTTTTCAACAATGATTTGTCGTTTTTATACCAAATTGAAGGTTAAGGCCCCATTTCACAGTGCCAGGTTAACTTACGTTCCACAGATTTTCAATTTTCAAATTGAGTGTTTTTGCCCAGTCTAATAGTAATATATAAGTATATTTATGCAAAAGCTTTTAGGCTAGAAATAGTTTGTCTTTAAATTGCCATGTGAAATTGTTATGTAAATAAACAAGTTTAAATCAAAAATGTGTCTGTTTAAATAGTTGTTGCATTGTAGTAACAAAATTAATCGCTTGTAAGAATATAAATTTTTCCAAAACATATACTCAATAAACAGAAAAAACATTCTTGCTACACTGAAAAAAAACTATTTTTGAAGTTAAATTCTTAGGCGGCGATATGAAGTTTTGATTGAGAGTAAAATTTGAGAAAATATCTGATGATGCAACGGAATTTATGCAACGGAAATAGAAATTGTAGCCGACTTTCAGGCGTAGGCGATTTTCACCATAACGTTTAGCTGTGCAAATCAAATAGGAGGTAAAATTCTAGGATCTAGTTAACATTGCACAAATTGTTATAGTTAGGCCCAGCAGAATTCATGGGTGTTGCCACTTATATATAGGATAATTTTTTTTTAAATTTAGGGTTAGATATGCCAATATGGGTATCAAATCAAAGGTATTTTCGACCGTATTCCAAATAAGATAATTTCGACTAACCGCAATTTATTTATTCGTTCGTATATCTCGGGAACTGCTTGGCCGATTTGGATGAAATTTGGCACATAGACAATTTCATTTATTCTAAGATTATATATATGGGTGTTGCCACTTAGGGTGGTTTACAGGGTTGCCCCCTATCCCAATTTTTTTTAAATATAGAGCTAAATATAGAGCAATTTACAACCCCTTTTACAACTCCCCCTCCTATCTTTCTTCTCCCCCTTTTTATCTTCATTCCCCTCTTTCCTTCTACCACGCCCCCCTTTCTCCCTGTTAATTCTGGCATAATTATACCCACCTACCGAATTTAAAGGAAAACGCACCATGTATAAGATATTTTCGAATTGATAATCTAGAATATACATTTTTTTTAGTATACATACATATATGGGACATTCCATCGTGACTCCTGGGACATTTGACTCGAGAGCCTAGTCAACTTTGACTTAATAAACTGACATTGGGATTTCACTTGATATGAAATATATTTATCGATATTGATAAATATCCAATACAATAAATGCATTAAAAGTATTGGCGAAATAACAACAAATAGCTTTATAACTACTCAGTAAGTGAGTGTGACTCCTGGGAAACCGAAAAATCCCTTTGTTGCACCTTTATGAGCACGAAAACGAATTTTAGCTTTACAGTTCAACTTTGAACTACAATTTGTATATGATCGATAGGACATACTACATAGTACCATATTCTTTAAAAATAAGATCAGTATTAGCTTTTAGAAACTGTTTACAATGGTTAAAGAGTGCGACTCCTGGGACATTTTCCTGTTTTTCGTAAAACAATTTTTAAGTTTTTTCAGTATTATCTATGCAGTTCCCTAAAAATTTAGCTATGCAACAGTTACCCCTAACCCATGATAATAAAAAGACCTTTATTGTAAAGTTCTGTCAAAGCAGTGGGAGTTTGTGGCATTTTAAAAAATTGTTACTTTTCCTCTTTTGGGTGGAATGTCCCATATACAACAAAGTTTTCTTTGCAGAAATTTACTTTGTTCATTATTCGTATGTGAAAATGTGTTTGCAAATGCTCTTTTGTTCATTCTAAAGAAAGCAAACATAAATTTCATTTTGTATAACTAATGAGGTATGGCAGCAATGCAGATTTCTTAAATCTAAATAGAAATTGGAAAATAGAGAAAATGAAATTGATATT
>CAXKVI010000263.1:60000-62500 GCA_964058755.1 Campiglossa producta
GTTGTCACCTAGGGTTTATTTTTTTCCTTCGTATATCGATCATTATATCGGGAATATATAGATACTATGCGTCATTCTAAAAATTCTATTTGGGTGTTGCCACTTTGGGCGGTTTACTGCGTTGCCGCTATCTTAATTTTTTTTAATAAGTACCTGGGTGACCGAGCTTGCTCGGTGCTATCAATTTAGCGCTGCTTTACTTAACCGAAATTATCCCAAAATGACCCTAAAATAATCCCAAAATGATCCGAAATTGTACCCAAAACGACCCAAAAATGATCCAAAAAGATTTTCAAACGTTCCCAAAATGATCCAAAAATGGCGCCGAAATTGTCCCTAATTAATCCAAAATTTAACCCAAAATTACCTTAAGATTACCCCTAAATGATCCCAAAATGATCCGAAAATAATCCAAATATGATCAAAAAATAAACAATACAAATACAATACCTTAAAAGTTTAACCTTGGGCGGCAACCCTACTTGAAAATGTTTTAGTTGGTAAGTCGGTGAAAATACCTTTCACTTGGCATATCTCGCCCCATAATTTAAAAAGAATGGAAACAGGTGGCAGCCCTGTAAACTACCCCAAGTGGCAACCCCCAAGTGGATAGTCTTAGAATCGTTAATACTACCGCTATGCCGAATTTCATCCCAATCGGTGAAGCGGTTCTCGAGGTAGTACCGGATATACAAATATACTGCGGTAAGGTGGCAACCCTAGGTGGCAACCCCAGGTGGCAACCCTACTGAAATATATTTTAGTTGGCATGTCCTTTAATTTGATACCCATATTGGCATATCTGGCTACAAAATTAAAAATAATTGTGATAGGTGGCAACCCTGTAAACCGCCCCAGGTGGCAACCTCCAAGTGCATAGTCTTAGAATCAATCATTGTATCTATACTCAAAATTTTACCCAAATCGGTCAAGCGGTTCCCAAGATAGTCCGGATATACAAATATACAATACAAATATACAAAAATTTTTGAAAACTGAATTTTTACAACTTTTTGTTTGTAGCAACTTTGCTACACATTCATGTTTTTGGCAATGCCGCCAATTAGAGACACCGCGTGCTCGCAGGTCTGCCTCTACTTGGTCCTGCCATCGAAGTGGTGGTCTCCCTCTTCCTCTACTTCCACCGGCAGGTGCCGATAAAAATACCTTCTGGGCCGGAGCATCCTCGTTCATTCGCACCACGTGTCCTAGCCAGCGGAGCCGCTGGGTTTTAATTCGCTTAACTATGTCCACGTCTGCGTAAAGCTCATACAGCTCATCATTATATCTTCTTCGGTACTCGCCGTCGCAAACTTTTAGGGGTCCACAAATCTTTTCTCTCGAATACTCCCAAAGCCGCCTCATCAGATGCTGTCAGTGTGCATGCTTCTGCACCATATAGCAGGACGGGTACGATAAGTGACTTATAGAGTGTTGTTTTTGTTCGTCGAGATAGGACTTTACTTCTAAATTGCCTACTCAGCCCAAAGTAGCATTTGTTTGCCAGAGTTATCCTTTATGGATTTCCAGGCTTACATTGTTGTTGGTAGTAATGCTGCTTCCCAGGTATACAAAGTCCCTTACTATCTCAAAATTATGGCTGCCAACAGTGGCGTGGTTGCCAAGGCGCGAATGGGCTTACTCTTTTCTTGATGCCAGCAGGTACTTCGTTTTACCTTCGTTCATCACCAAACCCATTTTTCCGCTTCATTTTCTAATTTAGAGTACGCATAAGTTACGGCGCGGTTGTTGAGGCCAATGATGTCGATTTCGTCGGCATACGCCAACAGTTGTACGCTCTTGTAATATATTGGTCCAGCGCGGTTAAGTTCTGCAGCTTGTATTATTTTTTCCAGCATCAAATTAAAGAAATCGCACGATAGGGAGTCGCCCTGCCTGAAACCTCGTTTGGTTTCGAACGGCTCGGAGAGGTCCTTCCCGATTCTGACCGAGCTGGTGGTGTTGTTCAGCATCATTTTGCACAGCCGTATAAGTTTTGCTGGGAAACCAAAATCAGACATAGCGGCATATAGGCAACTCCTTTTCGTGTGTCGATCCTTTTCTCACGAGTTTTTTTCCAAGATTTGGCGTTTGTAAAAATCTGGTCGATGGTAGATTTACCAGGTCTGAAGCCACACTGATAAGGTCCAATCAGTCGGTTTACGTCAGGCTTCAGTCTTTCGCACAATACGCTTGATAGGACCTTATATGCGATACTCAAAAGGCTAATTCATTATAGTTGGCGCAGTTTGCGGGATCTCCCTTCTTATGGATTGGGCAGAGACCACTTAGATTCCAATCTTCAGGCATGCATTCATCCGACCATATTCTGCACAAGAGCTGGTGCATACATCTTACCAGCTCCTCGCCGCCGCATTTGAATAGCTCAGCGGGCAGGCCATCAGCACCCGCCACTTTATGTTTTTTTAGCCGTGATATAGCTATTCGCACCTCCTTATAGTCGGGTTGTGGAACTTCGATTCCATCGTCTTCGATTGTG